>VRLP01001204.1:0-143670 GCA_009660295.1 Lophius piscatorius
ATCTATCTATCTATCTATCTATCTATCTATCTATCTATCTATCTATCTATCTATCTATCTATCCATCCATCCATCCATCCATCCATCCATCCATCCATCCATCCATCCATAAGTCGTTCCCAGGCCATATTAATTCATAGCCATGAGATAATCAGTCTTTCCAAAGCCTTATTAAGTCCTGGCCAGAGATAGTAAGTCGTTCACACACCTATTAAGTCATCTTCACCAGATAATTTATTTTTCTTCCATGTCACCAGAGGGGCTGCGTAAACTTTTGATTCCTTACCTTATGTGTAACCACATGTTACTCAATTCCCAGGACTCTGCCCTGGAGGCAGGGAAAGTATTAGATTATAAAAATGTATTACTCTGGAAAATAAAAGTTTTTGATGATATGGCAGCTGGCCAGTCGAGCAACTAAGCTTTTTTGAAGGCAATAATATGGGTGGGCGGAGGTCAATTTTACATTCCATAAATCAAAGAATAAATCAATAAGCAAAGAAATGAATTAACTACTTTACTGGACCTCATGAAGAGAATTTGTCCACAGAAGACACAGACAGGGCATCATGTTGGCCTAGTGGGTAGCCTCACCCCCAAGCGAGGGTCTTGCCCCTCACCTGGTTCCTAGTTCTTGACTTCTTCTTGACTTGCCTCCAACATCTGCACACAAAAGACCTCAAGACCTTGGTGTGATTTTTACCTGTGTTCATAGGCGAATGCCTACCTTTACCATAACACCACCGCAACCAGAGAACACTCTGTTCACAATCAAACTACTCACCTACACAACTTCCTACCTGCTTGTTGGCCATCTACCGGATACTTGCAGAAATGGAATTCATCAAGTGCCATTGAGGGTGAGGCTTAGCTGGCTTGAGGTCAAGACGTGATGAGGACAACAAGCACACGGTTGAGCGTCCTTGAGACGCTGTCTGGCTGTTTCTGTAGACATGAACTAAGTATTATAAGAGCTCTGGATGGTTGGAATCAGCCTATCAGATGAAGTAGCTCAATGTGAAGGTCCTTGGGTGGATTTGTAACATGATTTCTGCAGATGTCAAGCCAGTAGAGGGGAAAGGATAAATTCGACTGTTGAAATAAACATTCAATTCATACACAACAGCTGTTTTGGACAATCCTGCAGAGCCAAGACGCTAAATGTATGCTCCTTCGTAACTTGCAGCGTCTGTGTTATTGTGTTGTGTGATAAAACTGCACGTTTTAGCCAAATGCCAATGATCTTGTTGTTTATCAACATCTTGATTCAAGGATAGGAGCACTTCCTGGACTCAAACAGAGCTTGATATATAAGTCCTCATTGGATAGGGATACATGGAGACATAAAAATCACAAATAAGTCAGAGGCAGTCTAGTTTAAAAACTAAAATTCATTTTTTTTGTAACAGCATAGTCCTTTCAGACCTGTAAAGTAGAAACTCCACTTTGCTTTGGCATCAAGCCTTTGTCAGAATCTGGAAAGGACAGACCCTTGATTGTGGTTTGTTAAGTTTCCTTTTTGTCATCTTTTCTTATGGATGATGAGATGTGGTCACTGCCACAGGCTTGTAATGTGGTTAAGTTATTGTGACTGAAGTCCAGATAGTGTGTAGCTCTGGGGTAGTTAATGTTCCCTGTGCCAAAGCCATATTTATGTTCTGCTTACCTGACTTATCTCTTCCCTCCCTCTCTTCTCTTTTGTGCCAAATCAAGTTTGGCCACAACCCAAGTGTCCTTGGGTCTCTTGAAAGGCGCCATATAAATTTAAGTTATTATTATTATTATTATTATTATTATTATTATTATTATTATTATTATTATTATTATCATCAACACATCCTTTCTGCAGATGGCTGCTGAGATAACTGTTCTAAAAAATAAAAACACACACATTTTAGAAAAACAATCGATAAGAGTCAAACAGAAGTCAGTATCATTATAAAGTTCTTAACAGAATTAGCTGCAGCCACTGTTTGTTCTTTGCTCATGAATGTACAGAAAAGATCAAGAATAAAATCTCTATCATTTTCCTTATTTACTAGCTGTGTCTTTTAAACAATAATTCATTTGGCTTTATGGATTTCAGATTGGGCCAGTAATCTAATATAATAATATATCAGTCTGTACTATGTGTTCCGTTTTGACTGCACAAGGCTGTCGATTGACCATCTATGGCACATAAGTCAAACAACAATTACATCCGGCCCGCGAGACAATATCACCAATATATTTTTATAATAACTAGTCTGCTGGTATACGGTACAGACACCACAGAGACTACATATCCCAGGAGGTGCTGTGACAGCCGGTGGTCAATCAAGAGTGCCATTGCTTTTCCCTGCTCCTCTGTTGTCAGATATCAGCGTTTATCCAGCCACTCTAATAAACCTTAGGTTAATCCGTAGATGCTAAAGAGCCCAAGAGGAGATATAGATGAGAAACAAACGTAGAACTTAGTCACACGCACTTATTAGTTAATAGAACACATGTCTTAAGTAACTGGCCAGGTACGTTCACGTCCTCCAGCCGCTCCTCATGTGTCGATGCTGTTACATTAAAAACAAGAAAACACATTAGGTTGCTTACATTTAATGTTAAATGCACCTAGAGGCGGATCATGCACCTTGCTGTTTTCTGAGATGCAGCTGCTCCTGGCCGCAGGAACAGATGTCTGGGTGAAGAACAGTCTACTTTTAATGTTTTATTGTGGCGGAAGAAAGAAACGCATTAAGCCCAGACAGCCCAGACATTTGCCACGGATAATTTAAATCTCCTTTTTGGTGATATTGTTAATTAAAAACCGATAGATTTTACATGGAATTTGTTACTAAAGTTTTCTGGCTGCTCTTGATGCCTGCGAAAAAAACTTTTCATTGTAAATTACTCTGTGAAACTATGATGATAGAGAGAGAGACATAAAAATGAGTCATGCTGATCTATTTTGTATTTAAACTGTAATTTGAGTATTTTATTCATTGGTTTGTTCAGAATTCTATAAAATTAGTAAATAAAATAAGACTAAAATTGTCATGATACCTCAGATAAAACATGGCTAATTTGGTAGCCTTCCTGCCCTCGATGTGGTCTTCATCTTTGATTTTAGTCACCTCTGGGATTGAGTTTGAAATCCCTGGTTCAGGTATTCATTGTTGGCGCAGCTCAGCCTGAACTCCACACAGGGAGAGGCACTTCTCCATCAGCTGTAATACATCTGCAACCACTGTAACAAAAAAAGTCAAACTGTGATATAAAGTACAGCAGTAGTAGGTAATGGAAGGATACGGCGCCGAGGCTAATGTGAAATCGCCTCTGGTGCGATAATAATACGGTATTGATACCCTTTATGCCAATGCTGTGTCCAGATGAGAGTAGACTTTGTGAGTGTTAATTAACACATGTGAAACAGCCAGAGTTGCTTTTGAGTGGCCGTGTGCTTGAGTAGCTATAGACATTGTTCACATGAAAAGGAGTGAACCTCAAAGGATCCAGGTGACTTCATGCAGTTCAGATTGTCTCGAGACTTTCAATCCATTTGTTACCGCAGTGAGAGCTGCCGCTGCCAATTCTATTAACGTAAATGACAAAGTCACCAGAAGGGCAGGACAAAGCTTCAGCAGGTCAACATCCGAACAATAAATTACCTCCATAACAACAATGAATGTTTTTTCCGACAAGTCGCTTGCTATTTTATCATTGTCCATCTGACTCCGTCTCCATTGCCAAGTTGAGATCAGTCCACATTTAAACTAAATCAAGCTTTGTGGTGAAGCCTTCTGCTCTGAAGGACACTAACAAAGAAGAAAGCTTCAGCTGAAGGTCGAACTCCTCGTTTGACCAACATATTACATAAAAGAAGTCTTGTGCTTTGTCCTTTTTTTTGCTCACACATGTCAAAATCAGAGTCGAGGTTCAATATTGTTTTTATAGGTGTGTGTCATTCTTCAACTTCTGTTGGAGACGAGCAGACCTATGGCTAACAAGGTCAAAGAGCTTGTCCTATTTAATGAGAAACAGTTGAGTAGTTAATGCATAATTGATAAAAATTATTAAGAAAGACGTATACAACCCATTGATCCAGATCACGCGCTGTCACCCTCCACCTGGTTTCATGGTAATCCCTCAATCAGCAACCAAATCGGTCAAAATAAGTCCTATCTTATCACATAATCCTCCAAAAATTTAAGTCAAGTCAAACTTTATTTATACAGCACATTTAAACAACAAAAGTGGGTTGACCAAATTGCTAAACAGAAAAGGTATCCAAGTGAAGACATAACCTTCCGGGGGGAGGTCATCAACTCTTATCTAGACAAAATTTACGGAGCCTCTCCGGTGACATTGAAGTAAATAAAAAAGATCTTGTGCCCACAATTTAATAACTCTGGGAGACATTATCTAGTGTCCACAAGTCGAAATTTTGAGATGAAAAGTCAAAATTGTGAGATGAAAAATCCAAATTATGAGATAGAAGGTTGAAATTATGAGATAAGTAGTCGAATTTATGTGATGGAAAGTTGAAATTATGAGACAAAAAGTCGAAATTATGAGTTACAAAGTTTAAATTATGAGATAAAAAGTCAAATTTATGTGACAGAAAGTTGAAATGATGAGATAAAAAGTCAAAATTATGTGTTAGAAAGTTGAAATAATGAGATAAAAAATCTAAATAATGGGATATAAAATACAAAATTATAGATGATAAACCTTTGTACAATAAATGTGTGATGCGTGTCAGTGTAATACCTAATCTACCATAAAATATTCTTATGAGATGGTTTAAATAATAACTCCTTCGTACAAATCTTTTGGAGCTGCATTGTTTAGAAATAAAGGCCTTTATATTCATTCCATATGTTACAATTTTTCATTTCTACAAAAAAATAGCATTTTCATCACTTACATTGTAGTTGCTCTGGGCTTTTATGTTTTAACGATGATTGATTAAACATCCAGTGTTGTCATAAACCGCCTCACAATCAAATCAAATGGTGTGATTATGCATCCTCCGCCCACTTTAAATGATTGCTTACGTGATAATACTTCCTTTCTCCTTAGATGAAGAATTAACAGCATAGCAAAATGTTTGGCATCTTCACTGACTGTGAAGATGCTTGAATACCAGATATTCAAAGACAAAAAGATTTTCCGCTGCGTATTTATATTTATTTAAGGTTACATTGATCTTTTTTCTCCACAGAGGTGCTGAGGTGTTCTAAACTGTCAAAAGATGGATGAGTTAAGTGACTGCTTAAGATCGCGCCTGAGGAAAACAAACAACGGATGCAACAGGAGAGATTAGATAATATAGGAAATGTGCAGATTTGACAAAGCCCACATAAAAACCAAAAACTACATTTGGAAGAGCTTTGTAAACAACATTGCGTGCTGTAGGTGCATGTTGTTCATTGTTGTACTTTCATGCACCCGACCTAAAACTTTATGAACTATTCTTTCATTTCTGATGGACTTCAGTGTCAGAAGTCAAAGATTTTTGAGCGACTTTGAGAGAGGAAAACAAAGTCGTTTACAGGAACAAGCCGATCAGAGAGAAAAAAGACGTATTCTTCTTCATTGTGGTCAGATTCTCAGATGACTTTTGTTAGTGTTTTCTGAGGAAAGTATCATGGAGGAAGAGCTTCACTTTCGCGTTCTTCTTCCCGATAGAGAGTTTGAAAAGGCTGTGGATGATGGATGCGTCTTGAGGTATGAACTGTCAGAATTTTGAAATTACTTTTAGAAGCGATGGACTATGGGAAATGGCTTCAAAGTGCCAAACCTACGCCATGATTTTTGTAAAGAAGAATGGGAAGGTGAATCCCGTTTGGCTGGCAGAAAGTGAAGTACCTTCCTGTAAAAGTTGCACTTGCTATTCTGGAGAAAGCTGTTCTGGGTTTTGTGGAGAATGATCTGGTGGACTAATTTTTTCGAGTGCGTGTCAGAGTCTGCGCGGGTGATTTTTGAATCTTGTCGTTCAGATTTTGAAGGTGTTGACGAAAGAAGAATTGATTGAAATCACCGATATTCACAACTGCCGTAGATTTCCAACAGCAGAAACCATTGAGCAAATTTGATTCAGAACTGAACTGAACTGATTGAAGAGTCCGTCTTTGTGATTGAACAGTGGAGCAACACACCGGCACCCGTTAGATCAGAGCTGAAAGGGATTCCAGTGACATCATGAAAGATCATCAATTAAATGACTAACCCCAATACCCAGAATGCCCCATGAGAAAAAATTGTCAAATATCAGACATCCAGCACCTCTACTCATTTCTCCAAGTTCTGGATCAGACCTATTTAAAGGATAGAGCATCACTTTTTTAGATTGGAACAAGTGCAGAGACTTCAGAGAAGACCTGTTGAACATATAATGCCAGTCTGTTATGACAGCTACCGAGATTTTCGACATGAAATGATCAAAGCCTTAGAGAGGATGTGTGGGTGATGGACATCGTCTAAGATACAAAGATTTAGACCAACAGGAGCTGAACTTTAGGGCAATTATGTTCCTTTTATGTTTAAATAACTGCTATCGTTCCATATGCACAATAAATGTTTTGCTATATATGTCCATTATTTTACTTTCTGAAGCAAATTTTTTCGGTTGCACGACAATAACATGGCACATAACAGTGCGGTCATGTTATAATTGATATATCATTATTAGTTACACATTTCAAGAACTATTTAATTCCTCTATTCAGATGCCGTTGTTGTCATATACAAAAAGACAGTTTGGGATTGCGAGAATTACAAACGCCTATAGATGGGAGTGTGGAATTTTAATATGCCGCAAGTTAAAAGAAAATCAAGCTTTTTCGTATGTTGTGATTGTATAAATATGTTAATAAAAATGTAAAACATGTCTGGATTTTGCCTTTTTTATCGTTAAAGGAAGATAAACACACCACACAGATATTTTCTGAGTACATACATATATTTGCTTGGTACCTCAAATATTTTCTACATCATGCACAGTGTGTTTTAAAATGTCCTAGAAATGACAAAATAAAAATATTTTGAAGATGTGACACAGGCCCTGGAAAGTCAATGATCTTGAAGTAACTTGTTATTTATCAGCTGTCTGAGATTGATCTTCAGGTCAACTGTTTCTAGTGCATCATTGGTTAGTTTCAGATTATACTCTGACATAAGGTCCATTTAGATGTAGAAAACATCTTCATCACATGGAAAATCCTTGAATACACACTCTTCAAAGCAGAGTTGAACCTCATGCAGGTCAACATGGTGCAAACAGTCTCTGCCTCCGTATACCTGAGGGACTGCATGCAATATGGAGGAACGTCCAGGAGGTGATCTCCAGTTGTGGATTGGTCGGACTCTGTGGTTGTTCCAAGTCAATACAACCTCATGGAGTTATTCCTAAAAGACAAATAATATTCTGTCTTTGAGGGTAGAAAAAGTATTGGGCATTGGTGATTACTGCCTTTAATCAAGACGTTTGCGAGACATCAACATCCGCAAAATATAATTTGCTACACATGTGGAAATTATATATTGACAGTCATCAAAAGAAAAATCCAATAACTCTAGCACATATTCAAACGGTTTCTCTATCAGTCACAAGTCCATGTAACCAACATTTTTGGTGCATCCATCTGTAACCATGACACTGACCAGATGTTTCCAGCTGCTGCTCAATGATGGTTTCCACCTCTGCCACATCAGTTTAAGTCTTTCTACACTGGAGCTGTTTCTTGCTTAAAATCCTTTTAAGACTGTGCTTGCTCGGTACAATCCCCCGTGCGTCATCAAGCAAATTCAGTATTGAATTTTTTGTAAAGCCACATTTAAAGTAATGAACCTGGATTCGATTTATGTCAAATTGAACAGGAACACCAAAGCTGCTACTCTCTACCTCATATTTATGACTTTATAATTTAAATTTTTTTTATGTGATAGTAAGCACCATTATCAGGTCATAGTGAAAAATCTATATAAGAGATTTTAACTCTCTAATTTGATATATTTATGTAATTTGTAAGAGTGCTTTCTATGAAACATATAAAAAGAGAAATTAGTGAGATGTTTACATAAAAGTCAGGCGACCATAAACACCCTAACAGCCAGTCAGTGGAGAACTGTGACTAACATGATAAAATTCGTTCTATTGCAGCTATGCTAATTGCCCGTTTCGAGTGAAAACTAGTCTTTATGAAAGCTTGCTTCTGTATTAGTTGAATCCTTTGTGCAATTCAGATCCCTTGAGCCCGTAATGCAGCTACACTTCCTGGAAGCAACAAGTAGCAGCATTTTTGAGATGGTGACACTATTACAGTGAGTGATGGTCTGTCTGAAATGGGCGTCTGTCACCACTTGAAGTAAGAGTCAACCAACTGAATAGTGTTGCACCGACTAAGAGGCTCCGCTTGTTGCCAGAGGGATAAACATTGTCACTAGTTGCCTTTAATTTGACTCTGTCTAGTTCAAGATTTGGCAACTGAACCACCTGATTCTGATCTTTTCCTGCTATTTATCTGCGAAGACTTTTTTTGTTGCTTTCTGTGTTTCTCTCATGGAATTACAGTTAGCTGTCAGGTTCAGTTCTCCTTTGACAGCATAATCGTCATCGCCGCCGCCGCCGCCGCCGCCGCCACTGATCCTTGGTCTGAAAACGAAAACTCAAAACCTATTTCATGGGTAATTTTCAAATTTTCTACCCATGTAGACCGTTGTGTGGTCTACATGTTTTTGCATATGTTTGTGCATATGCCCGAAGAGTAATATCATGTTTATATCATTTTTGAATCTTATAGTTCATATTCAACTAAATTTGGGGAGCTTTTTAAAAAAAATACTGTGGAAATAACTTTAACTTAAGGGGTTCAATCAGGGGGATTGCTTGCACAACGAAGGGGATTGGGGACTTTTCAGGGATATGCCCATTGCTGTCGGGGACGACAGCATATAAGTCTAGTTGCATTCGAGCAAACGCGTTTGTTTGCCTGCAGCTTGTGAGATTGCAGATCTTGCTGCTGCGACAAACCCAGAGTTCACGGGATCACCTTGAACATACACCTCACAATACTTTGCAAATCAGATTAGTGCAATTTAATTACGCAAAAAGCCACAGTACTAAATTCACTTAATTAGTTGCTTGTGCAGGGCAGCGAGAGCAAAGAATCCCACTAATTAACCCGGGTCTCTTAGACTCGTGCAGACCATCTTGTCATGACGACAAATACTTGATGCTGCAATGACCCAAATGTCCTCACCTTGTCTGAAGCATTTAAATTCTCATCTAGTTGCAAAATAGGCAAAGTGCATTAGCATAAACACGGAGTGTGCAACATCCTCTTTTACCTTTTAACTCGATGGATGTTTGATTGGTGTAAAGTGCAAACGAAAGCATAATGAACTCACGTGAGTGGTCACAGACATTTTCTACTTTCATTGTAGCAATGAACTCATAAACATTTATTTAAGTTGACACATCACTTAATCTGAGATTTGAAATAAGATAAAACCTCACTGTGAAAATACTCCACTGCAAGTAAAACTCCAGTGCCTTGAACAATAGAGGTCCCTCAGTTTTTCCATTATCTTTGGATTACTCTTCCTGCTGCATTATTTGGAGACCAATGTTCGCAACTGAAGACGGCTAAGAAGGGTTTTCCAGACATCCCTCTGCCCCGCAACACTCTCCATCTTGTCTTGGGGGGTATCAAAGGGGGGGGGGGGGGTCCTGGAGGCATCCTATTCAGATGCCTGAACGACCTCACCTGGCTCCTTTTGACATGAAGGAGCAGCGGCTCCATTCTGGGCTCTCTCCGGATGTCCGAGCGCCATAACCTTATCTCTAAGGCTGAACCCAGAACCCCTCCCCCCCATCCTTCACTTCATTCTTTCAGTCACTACTCAGAGCTCATGACCACAGGTGAGGGTTGGAACGTAGATGGAGAGCTTTGCCTCACGACTCGGCTCTCTCTTCACCACAAGGGACCGATAAAACACCTGCTAATGGTGCCGCATAGAACCGCCTGTCCATCTCACGCTCCATTTTCCCATCACTGGAGAACAACACATCAGGATACTTAAACTCCTTCGCTTGTTTGTTACACAAATCTCTCTTCTGTGTTTGCTGCAAGCACAACCTTAATGTCTCCTTCACGGGGAAAAAAACACACCTTTACATCTGTGATGCAGATATAAACACTGAATTTTTCTTTTTCAGTCAAGCTGCCTGTGGAGCTGCCATTTTTTGACTCAGTTGCTGGTACTTGACCCACATCTGTGCCGGAAGCAACCCAAGCAGAGTCATGAAAGTGAGAATATAAGTTTAAATCCTCATTCCAAATCAGAGCGGAGCTCGATTGCAAAAATAACTCATAACCTCCTGAACCCTCAAAAAACATCCTACAAAAGGGAAAATACACTAGAAAGTCGTCTTTCTGCAGCCTCATATGGCTTCGGTTAAACGAAAAAAATAAATAAATGCTATTAATGCTTTACCTGCAATTTTCAAATGCAGCAGCTGGAGGGCAGGCCCTGAGAACGTCTCAGAGGGTGGAGGGCTAAACGAGGCTACTGATCAGTGATGCCGCAGGCCGTTGTGTTAACACATCATCTTCATATGATTTAAAAATGGTGTGTTTATCATGATTCCAGAATTACTCCAGTGGAAGAAGAGACACTTGGAGAATGACAATGTTGTGTTTTTCAATAATGAGATGCGCTGCCTTTAGATGATTTTACTTCTCGCCACGCCATCTTATCTCTGACACGCCCATTAACAGCTCCCACTTACATGCGAGGCTCCAGCAAGAAACAGCGAGATAAAACACGGCATCTAAAAGATTAAACAGGGAGGTCTGAGCACCACTGAATGGTTCATGTAGACATGCTATCTGCTTTGGGTGGGTTGTGTTTCTGTCACATGTTGGTTGACTGCACCACCCATGGGACGTTGCCTTGCCCCTGGCATTGTCATTCTTCATTGATCAGAGGAGAGAGGCTAACAAGGTCTCAAGGCTCCGTGTTGCTTTCAGGCTGCTGCTGAAAACCTGCTCCTACTGCTCAATCTGTGCAATGCTCTCTTCTACAGAACCAAGATTTGTCTCACCGGAACTTGCAGTTTATGTGAACTTTCTCCTAATTATGTGAATCTTTTTAATTGTACTTTAGAATAAGGCTCCCTTTATAATGGATTTTAAAAAGGTTAAATTAGGTTGCAAATACTTTTTAAGTCATCAGTTAATTTTTATAAATACCTTTTAACATAGCTCCAATAGTGTGGGTCACTATTTGGCAATATCAAGGTAGCAGTACAGATAAGTGTGCTCACTATTTGGCAAGAATCATGTCTCTGATAACCTTTAAATGTGATGAGTTATAGCAGGATATTAATGATTTGGAAGTGTTTACAACTTAATTAGTAGACAACGTACAGGCCTTATTGTAAAGTAGTGCCATCTTTTTTTATAAAAATAATTTGTCAAAACACAGGTCGCTTCTAGAAAAGTAGGTTTTAATCCTTAGAGGTTTGCACTTGGTAAAAAAAGCAAGATTTATACTTACTATCAGAAGTTAATTGTTATGAAGTAAGATCTACAGAGAAAGGACAGCTTATATTAGCCGGATTAAGTTGGAAAAGAAAGAAAACCTTAAAGTTTAACTGAAACAAAGTGGATCATCTCATTCCAGTTCTGAAGTCTTTACACTGGCTTCCTGTCTCTCAGAGAATTGGTTACAAAATCCTGCTGCTGGTTTACAAAGCACTAAACGATTTAGGACGGAAATACATTTCTGATCTTTTGCTATGGTATGAACCATCCAGATCTCTGAGGCCATCTGGATCAGTTCTGCTCAGCTAAAAACACCTTGTGTCATTATTTTTTTAACTCATTTTTGAAGGGGAATTGTTTTCCAGTGAATTTCTTAGGCAGAAAATATTTGGAACACGTTCCCAGTATACCGCAGGACGGCTCCAATCCTCAGTTCTTTTTAATCAAAGGTTAAAATTGCTTTTTATTGAATTTTAAAATTGAAAAAGTCTTTCATCTACAGAACTGTTTAGAAAAACACTAAATTATGTCTGAGCTCTAAATGGATTAGAAAGTTCATTTTCTTCTATTCTAGCTTTTGTTTTTCTCATTTTTTTTACCTCGTTTTTAATTTTCTAATCTTTCCTTATGTTTTGTTACTGTTTATAACAATGTCTGAATGTTTCTTTGCAAATTAATCTGAATTTGTGTAAAGCACCTTGAATTTCCCTGCTGCTGTAATGTGCTATATAAATAAAGTTGCCTTGCCTTCCTCTCTTATCTCAGTACATGAAATATTTTTGAAGTCAATATTTTAAGCATGTTCACTTTCGTTTTTTTTACTGCCAAATTCGGCACAACTGTTGGCATGTCGAAAGCCTGATCATCTGATCACACAACAACAGCTTCTTTCTCTGACAGTGATTTTTGAGTGAAACCAATAACTGAGGTCATTTGTCTTCACAGCCACACCCCCTACAAACCTGCTGAGACAAGGCTAATGCCAGCAGGTCCCATATTCACTTAATGGATGGAGGAGAAAGCACATCTTTAGGACTAATGTAAAGATGTTTGGAGCCATCATGTTGTCAATGTCCCTAGAGACAAAACCTTATTGGCGCTCATCACCTTAAGTGCTGTGTTGCTGTCATTAAATCATCTACTGCTGGTCTCTGAGGCTGTGTTCAGTCCAGGTCTGGTCACGCTGAGCTGGGTTGTCATGTTTCCAGTCCTCTCTGGGCTTCGGACATGTTCGTCTGCGGAATTTCATGCTGGTCCCCGACTCCTTCGACCTTAAAACCTTAGTGTGCCAAGCTCCCAGTCCAAGCAGAGTCAGCTAATAGGATCACTACCTGCACAGCTAAATGAGCCAATTACTGTAGATAAATAAATGACATACATGTGTGGTGATTTGATCAGTAGTCTTTCAATAAGAGACCAAGTGAAAGACAAATGTCATGAAACACACACATAAGCACAACCAATTCCCCTGGCTTTAACTTAAGCTTGGTCAAGTATTCTCTGTCATGCAGTGTGCACTGAAGAATGAGGCGGCACCATAGCCGGATCAAATAGGTCCAACCGTCCAACAACCATTATTCCAGACATGCCAGAAATTTTTGAGAGCCATTATCAGGCTCGTCCACATTTGGACACAGACTTTAGTCGATATCCCAGAGTCTGTCCTTTTCTCTAACTGTGATTGAAAAAAGGGGAAACAGAGCTTTGGAAAAGAGCCATGCCAGGAGTGTTTAGTTTAATCTGTATGGTATAAGGCTCTGCAAAAAAAATCGACAAACCATACTGCCCACGTCTTCCTAGCCACCTGTGATTCAATTCTGGAAAGCCAGAGTGATTCACAGGTGGCAACAGGTCGATTTGACATGTGCAGTGTTTGTGGTTTGAGCATGTCCATTATGAGCATCCACCTCTCACTGTTGATAATTTACTACCATTAACTTAGCACAGTGTGAGTGGGAATTAAATGGAACTTTGTACAGTCTTTGTACAATTCGGTTGACAGGCGAACCATTATAACCCTACATTGTGGTCATCGGTGGGGGGAGCTGCTGTTGAACCCCTTGCAACAGCTACTTACCCAGTTCAAGAGTCATTTTTGTCCTTTGCTCTATACTTGTCTCAATGCCAGCAAAGAGATCCCTCCTAAACTAAAGTGACCAATTTGTAGGAGTACATTGCCTTCATGGATTTAAGCAAGGTTATGCAGAGAGCATATCTCATTAGATTGTCTGAAAACTATCAAATCCAGTGAGGGGATTCTGGCACTCTTATTGGCAACCTGCATAGCAATCACCCCTCCCTCTGACCTACACTTCCGACCTACTGTTTGCCCTCTCTCTCCGCTTGCTTCCTCATTAGTGGCTGGCTCTCAGTGAGGAAAATCCATTGGTAATCCTACTATAGAATACAGCATGAATCTGGAATTTTTCCACTTTTTTGCACCCCCCTCAATCAGTCTCTGCTTTCTATCCAATTTGCATGCATGCAAACATAAGCACATTTTTTATGCTGGCATGTTTTAATTTCTTACTCCGGGTATTATGTTTCTCTCTCTTTCTCTCTGCTCCTTCATGCTATTATTGCCTCTCTTTCTCCACATGTCTGTGAAATACCCGAGAGAATAGACATACACGCTCCATCCCACGCACTCCCCCTCTGGCATACGGTGCATCTGAGCTGGGCAGAAGATGTCTCTGCCGCTTGGATCTAAATTGGCCAGTCATGAACCCGGAGCTTCAGAGGATGGTCTGTGGTAAGACGCGAGAAGAGGTGGAACCCCAACAATATGAAAGGCCGGTCATTCATTAGGTTTGTGGGAAACGTATGTGCTCATAGGATGAGGAGGGTTGTATGTTCAATATTCAAAACTACATATGTCTCAAGGGAATAATGATGTCCTCTACCCACGGAACAAATGTTTGCAATATCAGAGTACACAGATGGCTGAGAGGCATTGACTCGGGAAAAATGATACTGATAAATTACAATATTTTCTGCATATGGATAGACAAACTGACTCTAAAAAAATGCACTAAAAGTAAATATTAAATCAAAATGAGAATTTTCTGGCCTGAAGTCCCCCTTATACTTTTAGCAATAGGATAGGCAACGTGAGAAATGCTGTCATCTCAGCGATAAATAAACCAGAAGGGATAATCATACAATTAATCTATTTTGTTTCCTGTATCACCCTGAAGCTGCATGACACAAACCAGACTAAATTACACCAATTAGGTTGCCGTGATAGATCTAGGTGCTCTTCATCTTTCAGACCTCATTAGTTGTTTTTGTGCTGCAATTTTTCCAAATTGAAAATGTCAGGAAAATGCATTTAGCGCAAACAAAGCATATCTAATTGTGGAGTGAACAATGGCAGGGGTGGGGATGAATTAACTCGGATGACATGTACAGTATGTGCGATCACAGCCTGCTCTGTGTGTGGCTATTTGTCTGCATGCAGGTAGGAGGCGCACATTGGAAACGCAACAACCGGAACCAACCCACTTCTAAAACTGTAATTTATATCTAATTTCTAATAAATGTATTCATTGTTTTTTGATTTTTTTTTAACTGTGATGTCTTCTCATGGCTTTATAATGCCCCAGTTCTTCCAATTACAATACAAATTTCTCCCATGGGAGATCAGAATAAACCTCACCCTCAAAATGAATCTTAACTTTATGCATAGCCTTAAACTTAATCCTTAAACTTAATCCTTATATGACCAACTGTTTTAAGCACAATTTGAGTCTCTATTTCTTATTGAAAAAAGTGAGCCTCTTGGCTGGACCTGATTATAAAATGACCAATGGCAGCATGTTTATGCCCAGGATTAAAGTCAAATTCGCCTCCGAATAGGAAGACACATTTTTTTTCTTTTTTTCTTTAAATTAGGTAACTTGATACAACAAAAAGTTGAATTACGGTCAATATAATGAAAAAAACAGTAGGCCAGTCAAAATGAGAATACCCAGGCATTGATGCAGATTCAGAATTATTTATATGGATCTATCTGAGAAAGATAAGGAGTTTTATCTGGACAAAAAAAATTTTTTTACATTTAATCCATTAGTTAAAACCATATGACCATAACCGTAACAGGGAAATCCAGATTAGATTATGCTTATAGATTTTACAAGGGATTCTCTAACACTGTTGGATAGGGGCAATTACAAGATTTTTTAAAATCTAACTTCATGGATAATTCCTATAATGTCTAGACAAACCGACATATAAATGGCATCCCTGTATTATCTAGCATACGTCAGTCTAATCCTTATCCAAGAAAGATCCTGGTCCTGTTCATCCAGAATGTTTACATTCTCCACTTCAGGATAACAAATAACAATGGCAAAGACCTTCAACTGAGATAAATTTGAAGTGGAAACTGGACCGATTAAGTTAGGTGTCAAACTTAATGCATCTTCAAACATTATAAGCTAGGTCCTTGAAGAAAATGAGTGATGAACTCATAAGGATAACAACATGATTCTAGCGGTGGGCTTTCATGATCAGGAAGACAAATTATGAGGGTGAAACTACCATGTGATTATTCCTCGTAGGATGTGACATAATGAGGTAACCGAGATCTCAAAGCATTGTCTAGTTTCTTCTTTTAATCATAGGTGATGAAGCTCCTATAAAGAATGCTCTATAAAAACACATTACACTCTTTTTGTTCATGTTTTAGTGGCTGTGGTGTTGGAGGAGGTAGGGGCTCATTGAGTCATAGCTAGTAGGCGAAAAGTAGTGGGTAATTGGATGGAGTGTCCAGGTTTGGCCACTCCACGTGGTTGTAGTGCAAATGCAAAAGTTGATTTAGTTCAATTGTATGAAAACATCGTGGCATCCACTACATTTATTATATGCTCTTCTCATTTCCAACAGGTCAATAAAGCTGTGAGCAAAACTAAACATATGAGCATTGGGATCATGTACTTGTACAGTTTGGCTTCTATTTAGGTAAATTTTCACAGATGAATTTACTTGGTTAAGATTAGAGACGGATTGCAATCATTGTTTCATGAAACAGCTTTGAATGCAGGTCTACAGGTGATGCACTAACTTACTCTGAGCATTTGAGATTTGTTTAATCATTCAAATTGTACGTATTGATGGCATTTCCATGCTTGAGAAAAGTGTTTGTCACTACAAAAGAAAGGAGCGTGCACCTTGCTCACATAGTAAGTGAAAATTAGAAAAACTACTCAGAGAATGCAAACTCAAACTCTGCCAAGACAAAAAAGGAATCAAGGTTAGGAAAAGAATATGTAGATTTCTCCATTAATGTCTCAATATTTGCAAGCCTCTAATCTACCAACAACTCCAACAAACTATCTGAGTACCCCTTTAATATCGTGTAACTAGTCGTCTCCTGCACCTTCCACTTCAGCGTCTCTGTTCAGCCCGCCAAGCCCCCATCTCCAACCCAAACGGACATAAAAAGAATCAAAGACACAAAGGCAGCAATAGCCACATTCTGACTTTACAACTCCAAACAGCTTATTTATATTATTTCAAATGTTGCGAAACATTTAACGTCACCCAAATTTCTCTAGGATATGCCAAAACCGACATCTCATGCAAATCAGTCCTGAAATTTGTTCCGTAATCTTGCTCACAAACAAAAAAACAAACAAACACACAGGCAAATGCGAAGGAGGGAAAACATGACCTCCTTCCTTGATGGAGGAGCTAAAAGATGTTTAACCAAAAATGTATTTTCCGCTTAATATCAGAGACCAGATGAGGCGACATGCAGGTCCCGCCCAGGTGTTACCTTCGCTATACTCACATATCCAATATGTCTCAACCTAACCTTGTCATTCCACCTATCTCACCCACTACAGCCTCCCCCCCTCCCTTTTTGCATTCTCAGGGGTTAAACGCTCATAGCCTTTATTCAATCTATCTCTTGATCATGCAGATAATGACTTTAGGGAGTTAGTTAGGCCAAGGGACATGAGGAGGCTCGGCACACATGACAGCCAGCAGATGAGATAAAGAGACCATTAGCTTTTCCATGCTGACAAGCTGAAGGCATTCATATTCAGCAGGCAGCCTCTTGTGATATAATGTGTACCCAGCTCCAATTTAAAGAGTATTTGGGTTGGATAAGACTGTTTGTCTGGATGTGATTTACAGTAAAGCAGCATTTTTTCTAGAAATATATGTGGACACTGCAGAGAGGAGGATTTTGCTGAGCTCTAATAATGTCATGTGCAAAATTCACAAACGCAACCGCAGGCAAGGTCATCAATTCTTTTAATGTCAGAAAAACAGAAACATTCAGTCGTACTGTAAAGAGCAGCGGTGCTCTAGCTGTCCTAGGATAAACAAACAGTACTTGAGTACAGTAGATTCAGCACATGAATAATAATGGAGGTCATCTCCTATAAAGTCACAAGCAAGCAGAATTGTTCTGACACACACTTGTGTTAACGGCAAAATGTCAGAGCAAATTTATTTGTTCAGTTGCTGCGTCTCCCTTTATTTCATGCCCTCTTTCTTTCCAGTGCTCTCTTTCTTGCTTGCACAGAAAATTTAGCAGGATTGTCGTTCTCCAGACACAATAAGATTTCCCTCTTCTCACACTTGAGCTCCCACTCAAGCTCTCTCACTCTAAATTATTGCGAGGTAATGTCAGACCTTACCCTCATAACCATTCGTAATGATGGAAGTAGGGAAGCGCCGATAATGTATGCATATGTATGCGTGTCGGGGTTGGAGGCTGTCAAGTTGGTCGCCATACATGGAAATTGAGGCCTTATTTATACCTGAGTCTAGAGCTTTTTGAGGCTGCACACTTTTCTTTACTCTTGCTGAACCACTAAAAATGGACCTGAATACAAATGAAAGGTTTTGTGGTTTTTGCACATTCATTAATTAGTGTATACTCTATTGGTAGACTGTTTTTATGTACAATAGAGTTTTTATGTAGGTTTTATGTAGTTTTTATGTAGTTTTTATGTAGTTTTGTGGTTTTTGCACATTGATTAATTAGTGTATACTCTATTGGTAGACTGTTTTTATGTAGCGGACCACCAGAATGCTGCTCTTAAATCCATTTAAAGGTGATGTTTTCTATATTTTCCGTAATGTCATTCAGAAGTATTTAAAACTTGGAAAAAAGCAACTAAATAATTGAGGCTGTCAAAAGAGAATGAACAAATATGCTTATGACCGACAAGGTAAGTTAGTCAAAAGCTATTTAGAGACTGCTTATTGTATTAACTTTGTCCTAATTTAGGGGACGTGTCCTTCTAAGGACACATTCTCTGAAGGTGTGTCCTTCAAGATTGAGCGCTGTTGAATCAGGTGGAAAATTTCAGCAGCTCTTCCTGTTTTTACCCTTGAATCACAGACAGAAAGAATGAGGTTGAGGATACAAGCGGCTGAAATGAGCTTCCTTCATAGGGGGGCTGGGCTCATCTTTAAAGATAGAGTACTGAGCTCAGACCTCTGGAGAGAGCTCAGAGTAGAGCTGATGCTCCTTGGCGTCAAAAGGAGCCAGTTGAGATGGTTTGGGCATCTGACTATAGGATGCTTACCGGACGCCTCCCTATGGAGACTTTTCAGGCACGTCCAACTGGGAGGAGGCCCAGAGGTAGACCGGGAACTTGCTGGGGGGAGCAGTACATTTTCATGAAGATCTTTCAATGTGCGTGTTGATTTTGTTCCCATAAATTATTTTTATATTATTACTTTTCCAGTTACTAAGAAACAACCATTATGCTGATGGATGCGTCTTTGGGAAGAATTAAGTAAGCTTTACTGACACGTAATGAATCTTACGAGAGGGAGGGTGGTTGGCATTGGAAACCTCACACTGGGCTTTAAATGTGCCTCACCTGATGTAGTGAGCTCAAATAGTGAGTGAAAATTGGACTGGCTTTTGTGACACATTTGGTCCTAGAGTTCTGCCCTTGAAGGAAATGGTCCTGGCAAAGATAGAATAACCTTGGAATAAGCAGATATTAGGATGAGGTCAGACTTCCTCTTAACTTTAGAGTGACATATATCCCAAGGGACTGACTTGTTCACTTTATCCACGAGACAGGATGTGGTCATGCATGGTTGATATAGATACACCATGTTCTGCTTGGGCCTGGAGAGCACAGAGACTCGTTGGCTGGGAGAAACCCCTCGTTGCCGTGCTGATGGTCACAGCTGTGGCACATTCACATACACTCCGTTCTGCTCTGTTTGACCCTCCCCTTGTAAACGCTGCAGCTGTGGTGAACCTCTGCCACACAGTCTCACTTAGGCCTTCTCTCTGATGCCTCATCTACACACAAGCAGAACAAGCCCTTAGTCTCCAGGGACGCATATCTTCATCTGTGAATTCAGAGAAAAACAAACCGCCATCAGAAAGCAACATATGGCTTGATTATATTGGGACACGTCTCCTGGGCTCTAACTGATACTGTAACACAAAAAGCCCAGTGGCTTGACTGTTTTAAACTGTTGTTTGAGCTCAGGGTGGAATTATTCCAGAATATAACGAGTGAGATTTCATTCCTTTTTTTTTTTTTATTCTTTTTTTTTTGCATGATTTTGAGTTTGCATTATTATTTCTTCTTCTGAGGTTGATGATTATTATCTTTGCTCTAAATCCAAGGACAGTGACAAAATGAATTCAGCAGTGGAGAGAGCCTCAGAACTCTTATTTATGCATGTAGGCCACTGAAGAACAAATCTTTATTTAGAAGTTTAACCTTGGAGGAGTGAGCTCTCTTTAAGGGGAGGGGATAATAAATGACATTCAGAAAATAAAAAAACAACAAAAAAACAACTTCTCAACTGAGGGATCATATTACACAACGATAAACAACATGATAAATATATAAATAAGAGCAGGCAGCAAACATGGCAGCAAAAAAAAAATACAATTAAAGCTGAAGGAATAATGAATTCGGCAATAAATAATAGCAGGCATGAAGAGAGACAAAAAATAACAGCAGGACATTAAAATAATGAAAAAAAGATGAAGATGGAAGAAATTATTGCCAAAGGCATGAAACCAATATAAAGATTTTATGTTGCTATATGCAGGCAATATAATCTGGAATTTAAGACACAGACAGTAATATTTAAATTCATAATCAGTATTTTATTCTAATAGTACCGGCACCACTGTTGCAGAATATTCACAGTTGAGAAAAATATAAGGTTTTGGATACTGATGCTGCCAATGTTGTGTTCTCTCTCACCTCTGATCTGCTTTTAAAAAAGAGGCAGCTTTCATTTCTGACAAGAGATGATTGTGTTATGGCCAAGAAAAAGAGGCATTATGTGATGAGCAGATGAATTTCAGTCAAATTTGTGAAATTGGACAATACAATGGTCAAATTTACATTTGAGTAAAACATCATCGTATTCATAATTTATGACAATTTTCTTTTTTTCAAAATAATCTAAGTTTGACATTTTCTATGGTGATAGGTTGCAGAATTAAAAACACATGAAACAAGAAACACTTTGAAAAATGAATAATCCAGGGGAAGTTTTTAAGAAGAAACAGAATGTATGACAGAGAGGTTTAGGGAGCGTGAGAGAGAGACTTCTTTATTGTTTGGTGTGAGAAAGGGATGAAGGTGCATTAGCAGGGGAAAAAAAACTTTAGTTTAAATGAGTTTCATTTACATCTGACTTAAAAATAATTACGGTGTATAATGAAGTATAAAAGCTTTGACACTTGGGAGATTTTAATTCTTAAATGCCCTTGAGGAGCGGCAAAATAAGTCCCCTTTATGTATCCAGAATTAGGTGGTGGTGGTGGCTGATGAATCTTCTGAAACTGATGAGGCTGAGGAAATGATGAAATTAATGAAAAAACGACAGCAGCATGAGGATAGGCTGCAAAATCCAGTGTGTCACTGTGATATATATTATCCCTCAAAACCAGATCTCAGTTGTAATGTTGGGCAGTCTACAGTTCAACCAAATCTCTTGGATGCAGTACCTCAAGAACTACATGCCTTTTCACTATTCTTTGGGTAGTAGCTTTCTTTTTCCTTCGCGTGTATCACTCACTATTGGATTCAAGTGTGTGTTCATAACCAATAAGGTTAAAAAGCGTATGATTCTACTCCCATAATATAAAACTGTATTTAGTGACAATGCTTTAGAATGCCTTTTTTCTTATGTACCATCAATACATAACACATGCTCTACTATTAGCTACAGTTAAAATCACTGATTTTCTCTTTCTGTAAAATATCTCTTAATTGGAATTGTTCATGTAACCCTCTAGGTGTGCGAAACGATCCCTCCTCAAAAAAGAAAAGAAAAAGAAAAGCTTAAACAGTTTAGTTTTTTCTTTGGAAACAAGCTGATGTTCTGTCCGTGGAGCTAATATTACTGATTCAGTAGAACTGGTTCAATATGTGGTATGTAGCCTACATAGTGCGTTTCATCTGGCATAAAAAATTTACAGTGTGTTATATCACCATCAGACCCAGAGAGACATAAATATTGAAGCACATTCTCTTGGTTTTGTTTCGTAACACTCACGCTCGCCTCTTTCTACCTCTCTGATGTAACACATGCTTATACTGTACATTAACCTTGCACAAAACTACAGAATGATCAATGAATGCATGAATGATGGCGTAAGAGAAAGCCAGTGCTCCTCCCTCCTCTTTTATAATTTTCTTCTCTCCCTGTTTCCCGTCAACTCTCTCCAGCTCCCGAATGAACATGTACGCCTGCTAATAGATTCTGCACACTCAAAGACCATCTCTGGTGTAGCCAAGACAACAAAGCTTATGATATATTCTCTCTTGATATTAAAAACAAGTGGGATGAGCAGAGCGATCATCTGGGCTCTCTTATCTGACTTCTGAGAGCCTCCATCTATTCCCTACTCTTTCTCCCACCTGCTTCCCCCCTTGCGCTCCCTGTTGTCGTCTCTCTTCTTCCTCCTGCTCTCCTCGTCATCACAGCGATAGCACGGAGTGATGAGGAAGGAGGTATGCATTCTGGAGGGATGACAACTCTCGTCTCCTCTCTCCATATTCATCAAATCCCCCCGATGCTGCTCTTAGATCAGTCTATTTGTTATAACAGGGTTTTTTTCTGGTGTGCAAGAAATGCTAAGAGAGACAAACTCCTTTTTTGATTAGTGCCAGTGTTGCCTTTTGTCTTTTCACCACTGACAGTCTATAGGGATTGGAGTTTTTGCGTGGTGTGGTGCTGGCCTACATTAAATTCACCAAATCTCACAGTCTGCTACCATGTGTGTTTGTTTGCACTGAACGTATGAGCAAATCATTATGTGCTGGGTTTGAACACCATTGCTCTAGTTAGACTTGGTTGTAAAATGTGTTTTGGTTGATTGGATCACAAGCAGACGGCGACCGGTTACACTTGTGTTTATCAATCGTCTGCGAATGGGTCCATATCACCGCTTGTGTTGAGATTTTGGAGCCGCGTACGTCCATTTCGCTAGAATGTGTTGGGCGTAGATTTCAGTCACGTCAGTCAAGCATCAGATTTGTTTAGCTTGCTAGCACTGGCTAACAACAGATTTGTTTCGCTATCTAGCACAGGCTACCAAACAACTTGAAGATGTTTCAAGAGCTAACATACATGAACCTACTATTCCGACGGTTGACAAGACATCACTGATCAACGCTGTCCCGCACATCTAACAAAACAACCACCACGTCTGTTTTGAATTGTTGATAAGACATCTCGTTTCGCTCGCACTCCAACCACTTACAATCTCTTCTCTCCATTTTTAGACTCGGTTTAAAAATGTCTTTTTGGCTATCAGATCACAAGTGGACAGCGAGACACATCGCTGTTTACACCTGTGTCCATCATGCACCTCCAAATGTGTCCGCTTGTGTTCAGATTTTGTTGCGGCGTACGTCACTGCCGCTACATTGTCAAAGGGCGTTACGCCTATTTATCAGTCATGTCAGTCAAGTGGCAGATTTGTTTAGCTAGCTAGCACTGGCTAACAACAAACTCTCCATTTTCTCAAACGGTCGTGTACTTCCGGCAAAAAAACCACCATGTCCAGCTGATATGAAATATCTCTGTTACATCCTTGTTCGAGATGCATTTGGACACAATAACGTTTAAACTACGACAGATATGTTGTCAAATGCGTCCCAGACCACCTCGTCAACTGGTTTGAGTGATCGGATCTCAATGCGTCCTGGAGGTTGCTTACACTTGTATTTAGCGATGTGTGTCGCTGTCCACTCGTGATCCGATTGCCTAAAATGCATTTTAAAACAAAGTCTCCAAAGGATGAAAAGGATTCTTTTGGTGTGCATAATAAAGTGTCACCAGTTTCCATCCTGGCAGCATGATGATCCTGATCATAGCCACAAGTCAAAACCTGCTCCGACAAAGAAGTTGGATTTGACTTCTTTTGTCCTTGGACGACTGGTTTCCATCACACAAGCTGTACCTGCACAAAAATGAGATGAGGTCTTTTAATTGAGTCATGAAGACATATGAGACGGAGCCCATGTCAACATAATTCTTTGGTGATATTAATTAGAGTTTGCTCTTAATCTGCCATCACAATTATATTTAAATACACACAGTGTTTGAGGTTAAATTCCAGAGGGAGGAAAGTGGCTGTGGCCTTGAATGTTACCCACAGCTCCTTGTTAACTTTCCTTTGAAATGTTTAATTTAAATTTTAACTCTGCCTTCGCTGTATTCCCCAACAGCAGAGGTGAATCCAGGTAAAGCCCCCAGTCTCCTGTGTTGTACAAGCAATCCCCCATTTGAACTCCTCAAATTAAATGTGAAGTTATGCCTAACAAAAATTTTTTTTTTGTTACAAAAAGTTCCCCTTTTTAAGTAAAATATGATATTTAAAAGTTATATTGCCTCGATTCCATTTATACTTACCAAATTCTGACCGAATAAGTGTTTAAAAAAAATTATTATCTAATTAAAATTGAAGCAATATTATTTATATAGCGCCGATCTCGAGGCGCTTCCGAACAAGAGCCGGTCTAGACCAAACTCTTAATGGATTATTCTACAGAGACCCAAACAATGTCTCCATGAGCAAACACTTGGGGACGGTGGTAATAAGAAAAAAAAGGCCTTTTAACAGACAGAAACCTTGGCGGATCCATATTCGGGGCAGACAGCCAGAGAGAGAGAAAGAGACAGAGAGGGTGATGTTAAAAAGCTCCCCCTAGTGAGTAAAATGTGAACTGTTATACTAAATTACAATATATATGATATAGATATCCTCGAGGCAATTCATAC
Source organism: Lophius piscatorius (assembly GCA_009660295.1). Taxonomy (NCBI): domain Eukaryota; kingdom Metazoa; phylum Chordata; class Actinopteri; order Lophiiformes; family Lophiidae; genus Lophius; species Lophius piscatorius. The sequence goes on from VRLP01001204.1 coordinate 24,774, forward strand.
CACCAAATTTTGGAACCAACAATTGAGAAATTATGGCCCAAAAACTTTTGAGGATAAAGCTCCCCAATAGGAAATATTCAACCAACCTTTCAAAAAATCATTCCAGCTCTTCCTTGCAAGGAGCTTTACATGGATAAATTCTTTTTAAATTGGTCCATAAAATAGTTACTTACAAGAAGGATCTGCAGAAGCGGCAGACTTGACGGCGGCGATGACGATTTCATGATATCCCTGTTTTTTCAGGGAAATATATATGTTATAATATATATTCTTATGTATAAGAAATTAGCTCAATCAGTTGTCATGACACCAAAGAGGCTGATTTGTCAAGGTTTGGCTGAGAAACTGGACCCAACATTCATGGAATGACTGAAGAATTCAGGAGAAGGTGTGCCATGAAAGCCTGAGGTGAGTCCGGGTGAGCAGAGCAGAAGAGACGGGTGGGCTAGACATTAGATTGAGGGTGTCATGTGGGTGGTGGTGCAGGAATAAAAGGGTTTTTGAATAATTTGTCAGATTCTTTTAAACGACTGTAGTTCACACAGGTTTGCAGACCGGATGCTTTTTATTACAAGCATTTGTAAGAGGGGTTACAACAACAGCAGCGTCTAAAATTGAGTCATAAATGAACAGTTTTAAAACGCCTCACAGTTAAGTGCCAATGCTGAAGACAGTTTGTCACACTCCTGCTAGGGATGCCTATGAGCAGTGCAGAGACAGTTCCTGTACTGTATCACTATAGGACCCTAGGGTGCTCACATGACCAGAAAGAGCTGCTCACTCTGCCGCTGCATTGGTGCCGTGTACTACTGGGCCTTCTTGTGGTTGGGCTCCCAAATTGCCCCTGTCAGTCTCTCTGGTGCCATCGTGCTACAGGTGAAAGATCACCATCTTCAAGTTCATCTTTCACTGCCTTCACTGCTTCTCCGACTTTCTTCTGTGTTCCTCCTCTCTGGCACCATTTGGTCACCGCTGACCTTGTTCAGTCTCCATTTGATTAAAATATGAGTATGCAAAGTGCTCAGACCTTCACGGAAGCAGCTTATCACAGTGTGATTGGTTCTGATGTGCTGGCAGGACGTAGTCAACTCAAACCATTTCAAACTAAAAACGTGAAATTAAAGACACTAATAAAATTAAGCATAAGACCTATTAGATGCACTGAGATGTGGATTTCTAATATAAAAACATGGACGCTATCAAAATATATTTCATAAATAATATTTAAAACAAAAAGCGCCACTTTTGCACGAAGGGAAACAAGGATGGGGACGGGTCGACACACTAAGGAATTCACGACAGGACTACAAAGGGCTGAACACTATACCAGGACTAGAACGATCTGGTGATGAGTGAGAGTTGAAGTAAGGGTTTAAAAACTGCAGGAGCGTCTTTGTGGATGAAGAACAATCATCCAAGCTGCCAGCAGTTGTCCTTCATGCCCTCATATGCACAGGCAGAAAACAGAGAGACCTTGTATTGGTCAGAGCGAGAGAGAGAGAGAGAGAGAGAGAGAGAGAGAGAGAGAGAGAGAGAGAGAGATAACAAGACAAGTGCAATTTGAATATGGGTTCTAACTGATCGGTTGACAGATATTGAACTGCAGCCCGTCAAAAGTTATTGGCATATTCTCTCGGTCAGCCCCGACACATTTACTTACAGCTCAGCCAATCAATACTGAAATTATTCAACAATTGTGAAAGAAAGTTAATCGATTTGGTTTGAGTTCAGTGGATGAACAACATGTCCTGTCCTGTTAGATGAGGTTTTTTTGACTTAAAAAGAAGAAGAAAATGTCCATCAAAAGCAAGATGCTTGTCTTGGGAAGCAATGTTATGAAATCTTCTGCTCGAATGATGAATTTTCTTCTCCTGTGGAGGTTTGTGTGTCTCCTACACACATTTGCAATATTGATTTTCCTTTAACTGTCATTGTTCAAATGTGTCCGGAGTGCTTATAAATCCTTATGTCTTATCATTACTCTATCAGCGACAACATGTTTTACTCACAATAAAGATAAACTTACAGTACATTTTGGTTGAACAGGAGATTTAGTTGAAAATATAGAAATCTTAATTGGATCTATAGTGAAATACCATTTTTAATTCTCTTCCACCCCTTCATACAAGTTTCATGGAATACAGTGAGGTCATTTTTGTATTATAAATGAAAATGTTGAAAAATGGAGATCTAGTGAAAGTTCAGTCAGAAGACTATCTACAGTCATCAGCCACCACCACCAGACTCCAGAGGAAAGACTTTCCTTGCTGCTGCTCAAGGTAGAGACCTTTCAATCACAATCTCCCCGAAGAGTCTGAGCGCCAAAAACTTTCTACTAGGCATTATCAAAAATCTGTTGTTATAAGAAATCATTCATATTTTTCGTCTTCTCTAATTGAAATGTCCTCTGCAATTTTGCAATGCCATTCAAAAAAAACTTGCATGAAAAAAAACCTGGATTCAGGGATTTTTTTAAAGGTCTTTTTCACCGCTCACGCCCCAAATCTTTCTTTTAGTATAGATAGACTTTGGGGTGGGAGAGGACCACTGTACCCACTGAGCTGGGGGCTGTAGCTCAGTGAGTACAGTGGTCCTCTCCGGATTCAAGATTTATTAACTGGATTTAACTGAGGTTTCAGACGAGACGTAATCCTTCAGACTCACCATACACACAACAGAAACTCAGACTGAAGAAAAATATAATTGACAAAAAGCACAATTACCTACTATAGTTATTATGTGTGTTAATGCTCTGACCCCACCCAAGCATTCAATTATCTCAGTCGCATAACTGACAAAATAAACTCTGAAATCAAAATGGATAATGAGCTTTGCCCCTCGCAAGACGGTTTCTAACATCAAAAACCCTTCACCACTTAACAGCATTGCTTACACACACATATCCTCACATCCCAGCAGCCACTGGTTCCCTGCTTTGCATAAACCAATAATCTAATGTAGAGAAATCCATTCCCTGATGAGCACTGGGATAAATAATTTAATATGATACAACGGAAACCCTTTCAAACTTTTAACTGGCTCCAATCATACATTCAGAAAGACCATAAAGAAATGTAATGCAAGTCAATAGATGTAATTGTGTACAAATAAGACGAGTTGCTTGCATTTAGTTGAAACCGCATTTAGACACAGCTGAGTCCGAGTCAGTTTGATAGTTGCTCTGATGGATTGCGGTCTGCTGGGCTGCAGTAATGGGCATATGACTCTGCTCTGTATTGTGGGTAAGAAGAGGAGAACTGGCTTTGTTTTTAATGTTTAACTTCCATTAATGCCTCAGGGATGAGGCAACCACTCCAACCAGATAAAAGGATTGAGATGAAAGAATTTGATCTTTGTGCAGGCCACATGTATGCACGTATATGAAGATGTAGGTAATAACTCATTGCGGTGCTGCCAACCAGAACTTAAAACACCTAGGGTTGGCACAATGGATGCATCAGGGAGCTCGCAGTCAGCATTATCAAGTCTTGCACTTGGCCCACTCCTGAACCACAGGCTACTGTTAAGTGATAATGCTCTCAAGGGTTAGAGTTTTCAAAGAGAAATGGCAAACAGAGATGGACACATGATGTTTTGTTTCAAGCCACTAGAAGCACAGGAAATGATGCAACTTGTGTCATGAAGAGTAAACCTGTAGACTAGAGATGATAACATTTTGGTGGTGTTACGTGTTCACCTGCTGTTCTGTTCACCCACATGACAACAATGACTGAGGAGCTCAAAGTGGGTTCAGAGGTTGTTGTTTTTTCTCTTGTCCAATATATGTTTTACTCAGCGCAAACATCCAAAGTCACCGTAGAGAAGCATCTTCTTTGTGGTGTTATTGCGCGACATTTGTGTAAAAAATGCCTTTATATGGGAGTTGGTTGGGTGGATGTAATCGAGGCCTTTCTCCCAGGAGACCAGGCTTTGAGTTCAATGTGTGACCAAATGTCAAAGTTAACCTGCGTGATGGAAGTGACATGACACATAGTCTGAAGCTCAGGGCTACTGTCAAAGCTGCTGTGTTTGATGAGTTGAGAGTGAAAACATGTTGTTTCACTTCTGAGGAGAGGGACGATGACCTGAGGTATCTCTAACAAACTAAAATGGTAGATTAGGAATAAGTTGAATACGTTCAACTATTCACTGCTGAACCAATGAGCTAAACTGCTGACAAAATAACAAAAAGGAATTGTTCTCGTCAGCAGCGTTCATCATAGAGTATAACGACAGAGGCCATATCCAAGAGAATCTGACTAAACTTTTAGCACCAAACAATAATACAAAAGGCTCCAAATGCTTTATGCATGCAGCAATGAGAAGCCAAAAACAACTGTGAGGCTACAAGAGGCCACTAAAGAAACTACTCATCTTTTAAGGGAAGAGAACTTCTTCAGGAGGGCGGAGTGTGTGCTTCAAGGTCTGGAGAGAAAAATGCAGTTATTAAATATGTATTCGTCATAGAGGAGATTGTTAGTTGAACTGAAAGTCCACTTCAAGTATCGCATGAAACATGGTGATTTATTAGCACAGGCATTAATTTAGGAAGAATAATGAATGCATGCGGCTTACTATTAATAAATCATCAAGTAACTATCAGCTTATGTGCGTGGTTAATCTTTAATGGATCACTGGTTAATGAATATTAACTCAGTCTTTATGTGCCACCAAACGAGCAGGAACCACATTTCATAGAAAATGACATAATTGATGATGCTGATTGAACTATGATGCTCTGCACAGATTGGGAATCATGTACAACTCATGTAAGACATATTTCAACTGGTTTATTCAAAAAGGTGTCAAAACATCTGAATCAGGTCCAACATATTAAATAGGACGTTAGATACATTACTGTATGGACACTGGACTGGGACTCTAAAACCCAGCAAAATCAAATATACTTATATATCAAACAGACATACTAGCACCCTGCAATAACTATATAGCAGTTAAGGTTATGAGTAATATTTCTGTTATACGTCTAAATATATGCTCAATGTTAATCGCTAACAGTTAAATGGATATCACTTTTACGCTTTGTGTAGAATCGAAGAAAACCGTGGCATGAACTAGGTTAGCACTTTCCATTCTGGATTCAAAAACAATCTTTTCCAGCCCATTCAGATTAAGAAGAAATCTGATGAGAACAAGATAGATGTCATTCCTTCCCTCGTTATTGTTATTCATCTGGTGCACATGGCCACAGATGATGTTGCCATAACGACACCATGTTGAGAACTACTGCAGCTGCCGTCCCATTTGTCCAAACGTATGGCCGTAATAACTTCACAGAAGGGATAGCAGATAATACGAGGCTCCTCACAACCCTAAAAGACTGGACTTTAACTCTATTTGAAAGACTTGAGATTGAGTGAAATGTTAATAAAGCAGTTCTGTAGATCATCTCAAGGACCTGAGAAGATATCTAAATAGCTTCAGTAAGAAAAACATGCACACCTGTTTGTGTACAGTTATTATGAGTGTGTAGGACCTTTAGGCCAAATTGCCAAGAACATTCAGGAAATGACTATATCTGCATGTTTCCATTAAATACGTTACTAAATTAGGTATGTAATGGACATGATATTATGAGGTAATAACCCATTGTACACCAGATGTTGTATAATACTGCCAGAATGAAAATTCATTTCAATGCCTTTGCAAAACCGAGATAAATGGGGAGGGTTGTGTCTGGAATTAAAATAAAAAAAACAAGTAAATATGCAGGAGAAGATGATCCACTCTGGCATTCCCTAAAGGGAAGAACGTAAAGAAGAATAAGAAGTGCATAATAATACAGTGACCCCAGCAATGATCCAAATGATGTCTCTTTTTCAAATGTTGAATCAGCTCTGTTACTACCTCCACTTTGGCTGGCTTTTTGGAAGAATGCCTCTCTGAATACTGTAAAGTACTAGTAATTATTTTTTGGTATAATCTCCCCCATTAAAAGATTGTCATGATCATAAATTGACGGATAAATCTCTCATTCCCAAAGTATTCCCAAAGTATCTTGAAAAAAAAGGAGCTCAAAATTCCTTCTTTCTCCAAAGTGCAATCAATCTGGATCTTAACGGTTACAAAATCCCCTGATGGATCAATGAATATGCTTCATAACATCTGTTATTCACCTCTCTCCAAAGCATCATCCAGCCTCACTTGGACTGGCGGCCCGCTGTATGGTGGGCCAGTCTGTTGGGATACAATGGAGGTTGTGTCTGGAAAGGACAGTATATTAGCTGGACGCTAATCGGCTGATTCACCTTCACGATCGCTTCCTTATGGGACAGGCCAGAGGACCAACGAAGGGGAAAAGCAGAGGGAAATCAGAGTGTGAGTGATTAGGTTAATGAAAGAGGGAGATAGAGTGAAGGGACGAAAGAAAGGTGGCCCCAAGGCAATACGTTTGGAGGAGAGCTGAAGCAATTGCTCTGACAGCTCTAAAGCATTACATGGAGACAGTGATTGGCATAAAGAAATAAGAGTCTGGATATACTTTCAAAGGGTGAAAGAATTACTTTAAATGTCCCACTTTAGAATGTGCCATTTCTTTCAACCGCCTGAAGGTCAGTGAAAGAACTGCTTCAAACAGTCAGTCCTCCTTTTTGCGGCTGGCTGCTTCTACAGGCTAACTTTAAGTTAACTGAAAATCTCCAAAAAATCGTGTAACTTTTTGTTCAAATCATTGCAGACGATATCCAAGAACGTAGAAACATGAATATGAAATGTCCAGATATCACTTTGGTAATGAATTATTTCAAAAACATTGGCATCTATAAGATGATCTGGGTCAACATTGAAAGCTTTGACGGTACCGTTCCAAAAACAAAGTGTGCAAATCCATTTCCTTCTTTGAGTAAGCCAGCTACAAACACCCAAACACCCAAACAAACAAACAAACAAACAAACAGGAAAACAAACAGGAAAACAAACAAAACACCATCTCCTCTTGTCAGGAGTATCCTCCTCTGCCGTGTGTTTTTACCCAGAAGGTGGTGTTGATAAGCATCCATCAACTTTTAAAGGATGCTTCAGGACTCAGGAGTGACAGGGATGATTCTTGAAATTTGCATCTTTGATTGCATGTGGGAGTTTGTCCCCATGCAGGACTTTCTCCTCCTCGTCGTGTCTTTGAATTGCGCAGCACATGATAACAAGGCTGTTTCCAGAAAATCCCTTCACCGAGGAACAAAGCTCCGGATTAATGCCGTTGGAAATGAAGATTTTGAAATCTACAACAGTGTGGTTGACTAGAGCAAATCCTCTTGTTATTATGACCAAACAAAAAGAAAGGGAAGTGAAAATTACGTTACACTTTGCTTCCCCAAAGGGTAAAGCTAAGGGTAACATCTGTCTAGCTTGAGATTCTTAGTAGTCTATAATTGTTTTGGGATCCTTCTTTCAGACAGAGTTTTCCCAAAGCATTTCAGCAGTACCTGGCAACCGTTGATTTGATTTTACGAAATGATGACTCCTGCTAGCACATTTTATCAACTGCAAATAATTAGCTTTCTAAGCCATTGTATCTCCATGGGTTGGATGAAAAGCATTGTCCTGTCATATAAAATAAAACTTTAATAATAATTTAATAATAATTTCCCTTCCATATATTATCATTTTTAGTCAAAATTGTTCTTGTATTGTTATGGGACATGGTAAGAGAATTTTTGCATCCTGTTGGCTTTGATTTATGAATTAAAGTTTGTACATATTATAAATGTGAATTAGGATAAATGCTCTGTTATTTATCAGGGTTAAAGATATTCTAGGGCACTGCTGTATTTGAAGAACCACAGGTCAGATTATTATACTATTATTTTCTAGCTTTGACTACGACATACAAATAATTAAAACCTATCATTTCTTTACATTAATTCAACATATTGTTCCTGTTTTAAGTCTTGCATGATATACTGTTGATACATGTACATTACTGTTAATTCATGAACTGTTACATAATTGAATGGTTTTCCCTTTGTTAAAATACACTCCATTAATTATCAGAGAAGATTTATTTTTCTCAGCATGTGATATTCCCACAGCATCTGCTATTATCAGCCCATCAATCACAACAAAGCAGTCTGCAGAACAAAATAAAAGAAAGAAGAAGAAAGGAAGAATGCATATTTTTGTAACATTTTCAAAGGACACCTCTGAAACTTGTTTTTTTCCCCTTGCTGAACATTTTAATTTGACTAGCTTTGAGTCCAGTGAGGCTCTGATCATGTCTGGATACTATTTTTTAGGGAGATATATATTTACATGCATCTCCTATGGGAACTACAGTACATTCTTCTTCTTCTGTGTCTTTCAGCTTTTCTCTTTCGGGGCCGCCACAGTGGTCATATGTTCCCATTCTGGGGCCAGTACCCTGCTTAACTTGAGTCCCGACCGATCCGGTCTGGAATCAGTTTCGTGCACCGCATATTGATTTGGCACACGCCGGATTAATGATCATTTCTGTGCCTTTCAACTAACGTTCAGCTCCTAGAGGGGTATTTCCCTCATTGTGCTAATGTATGCTTGGATATGTTTCATTGAGGAAAATTTCTTCTTGCACCTTTTCACACACGCTATGGTAATGCTGCAGAAAGATGGGGCATCAGACAGTGAGCTGATGGCAGTCTTCCAAAAATTGTGGAGAGCTATCACCATAAAACTCAGTGGAGAAGTAAATGAAGCAAGGTCTGATGCGTGTCAGGGACGTCATCTGTGAGTGTCACATTGCAACAAGTGCAGCTTTTTCAAATTCATCATCGTTGAAACAAAAAATTATTTTATTAAAGTGACTGTCATCAAACCCTTTAGGTGCTTTTCCTTGCCAGGTCACTGTTTTCAGTCCCAACACAGCTATACCGGCTTTTTCATGAAATGTGCCAGATCTTGATGCCTGAAACTGATGGAACAGATATTCCGGTTTCCATTCACACACATGACCACATCACTTCACCAACACACTTCAGAGGCAGAACAACGGTAAAAGTCCTACCCCTCTACCAGCTGTTCAAACAATTTCATGCTAAAACTAGGCCTAAGCTGTGGTCACCGACAACAGGGGTAATAAAAGGGATTCCTAATGAACTATTATAGTAAAATATGATACAAGATAGATATCCTCCAGTCGACTCACGTGCACTAAATCTAGAAAGCTCTGTCAGACAAATTGTGTTTTCAGTAAAACAGCTCCCCCTAGTGAGTAAAATATTTATTATTCAATAAAAACACAATTTATATAAGTTACAGCTTTTCAAACCAATTTTGTTTGTAGGTCAAGCTGCCCCTAGTATCCAGAACATACAACCGACATTTCCTCAAATCTTTACAGTTCTACCTCGCACTAAGGTCCATGTGGGTGTTAAATATGAAAACGATCTATGAAATATTTCTTGGTTTATCGTATTTAACAAAAAGTCTCTGCAGCGTCGGGTCTGAACACGGATGCGGCGGCAGCGTTCACATTCCTATGAAATTCCCGACACTTAATTTTCATGAAGCCTTACCTTCTTCATCAATATATAAAACTGAAGACCGCTGTTAAGTCGGAGAAAATATTGTCTTAAGTTTTTGTGTGGTCTTTTGTTATTATCTGTTGCCTATTCTCAGTCACATTCTTTCTCCAGTCTATAATAAGCCACCACACACCAAGAAGGAACAAACATGAAACAGCTGGAGTGATGGCGAATGGAAGTGGAGCAGTGGACAAGGTTGGAACTAAGTTGTCAATCTGAAAGTAAAAGTACAGTAGAGGTTACAGTGTGTGAGTTAGTAATACCGTAGAAGTATATTTCTTTCTTTCACATCTGCTGGGAAGGTGAAGGTTAACCCGGTAGACCTTTCTGACAAAACGGTCTGTCTGATTAACTTCTCTGGTGACTTCTGCTTGATGTCGCTGTGGCTCACTTTGTGGAAACACTGGGAGTTGAAACAGATTGTCAGATGAGTCAAACACACCATGAGTAAACAAAGATTTGCATATCCTGACCAAACAGACCTCGCTAATCCTAGATCCCCCCCTCCCGTAAAAACTGTTTTGAGATAGCTGAGATAAGCTTATAAGTGTTTGCTGCATCACTGCATAATACTAACACAACAACTAAAAGTTGGAACCGGCTTGAGGCGGATAGAATCTTCCTCTCACCGCAGCTCTTTTTAAGCTGTTTTTAAATAATGGGGTCATTTGTAAAGGAACCCTTTTTAAAAACTACCCACCAACTATATGGCTGGAAGGTTACCATAATGTGATGTTTAGAGGTCTGGACGGAAAAATGCCCCTGATTTTTCGTCGGTAGGTGCTTATGTCAATTTTATATTCTTCAAGAACGGTGAAGTGTCCTTCTACCCACTTTGGCCACTATCTATAAACAAAAAATCCTTTCCCACATACCTTGACATATACCTTGAATTCATACTTAATTCCTTTTAACAGCAGTATGGACTCAGAAAAAGACCATTAGCCTTATATACTTATATATAGGGCGATTATGGCCAAAATGATAATCCAGGTTATCTTGATAAATACTGGGATCATGATTATTCATTGACTTAATTAAGCGTAGTAGTAGTACTAGTAGTGGTAGTAGTAGGAATCACATATCTTTTGTCCTGTTGGTTGAAAATTTTCCAGAATTCGTCTCTCTCCTCACTCGCAGTACTTACTGGGAACAGCTGTGATTGGTCAGAAAGTGGTTTAGGGGGTGCTTGATTTGCTTTGCAGCAAAGTCTTGTATAGGCAGGGCACATATTTTAAACATCATCACTTGATCATGTTAAATTAATTGTGGGAGGCCAAAATTGTGATCAAGATTGAAATTTCATTAATGCAGATCTACTTCTTTTACTTCTATTACTTCATTGCACGAATACTAATGCAGTCATTTTTTTACAAGGAAGCATTGTTGGGGGAGGGGTTATATGAAATATGAGTTCAGTGCCCCACTCAGACGGGATTTTTAGGTCTGACCAAGAAAGTCCTGAGTACAAAGACTGTTTGATGGGATTTCTCAATTGTTGCAATGTTTGAATGTTTTCAGCTATTTTCTTTAAACATATTTATTGTAGTTCAAAACAAATCCAGAAAAATTGAATTTGTAAAAAACTTTAAGAGTCTGTCTACAGTTAAAAAGGTAGAAAATAGCTGTTCCTAAGCTAGTGTTGGAAAATCATTTATTCTGGTAATATACCACTGGCAGTGCTCTGTATCATAATTTATATCAAAGAATGGCCAGTTCAGACTATACCGGGCTGAACAACAAGCCAAATTATGTAGCCCGGAAGAAAGAGGAGCCGTACTCTAGCTGATGTCTATATCGATTTTAAGAAAAACTTACCAAGAATGTGTAATTTCTTTGGGAACCTACATAACCAAAACCTCTGAAATCTCTTCTCCGCTCACCCGCATCTTCCATCACAGCAATACATAAAAGGAAAGTACTGACATAAAGCTGGAATGGAGAATGTTCAAAGCTATAAACAAATAATCAAGGAACAAACTCCTCTTGAAGCTCTCATGAATTGTTTAAAGACTCATCTCACACCGCAAGCTGACCTGGCCCTCACCCAATCCCCCCAAACTCTAACAACCGACAGCCTTACCAAATATTCCCCCTGCTGCTCAGACATCAAACTGTCTCAGCAACGGCCTTTTGAGCTGCACGTTAAGCTCAAGTGTTCTCAACCCAAACAAAGTCTATGGGGGTCGGCCTCGGAGGTTAAAGATTTGGACCGATGGGGAGAAGCCGGCTGCTTAATGTCAGACAGGTTTAGTCTACATCAGTTGTGGGTCCTGTGGCACTTGTGCAAAATGAAAAACAAAGATCTATACTCATCTTCACTGAGAATGGTTTTTTTCTTATTTTCCATTGAGGGGCAGTGGTAGTAAGTGATTAAGGTCCACCTACCCCTAGTAGCCTATCCGTGCACCCTCACAAGAGTGTGAAATATAATTGGACACCAGCACCCAAGGAGCACCAAAATAACTCCCCATGTTTACAGCAGAGCCAGTTTAGAAGAGAGCAGGGCAGTGAGAGAATGACAGCTGCCCTTTGTGCAATCAGACAGCAGCCATGACAACGTCTGATTGCACATCACTGAAAATTTGAATCCTGTTCCTCAAGTTCTTGAAGGCAAAACGGAATTCGAGTGTATTTGTAAATTCTCGCGCATGCGATAATGATGATCCAATTTCCTGTCCAATTCAAGGCGTAATTCCTTTAGAGGCAGAACAGTCTGCTCTTGAATGACAGAGGCTTTCTGCCCACTCATTTTTCTTCCACCACCTTTTTTCGCGGTACTCTTTCTTTGGCAATAAGTGATGTCATGTTTCCTCCCTAGTGAAACGCGATTTTAAATAATCTAACTGTATTTGGGCAGTGAAGGAAGAAAAAGAACACAGAAAGTGTGGAGTCCGAGCAAAGGAAGGCCCCAATATTTAAAGCTCTCTGATCAATAGAACCTCCAGGCAATGAAACTTAACTGAACACGATCTTTGTACATCTCCACCTCATACTCCAGGGATCCGGAGAAGGATCTTAGCACACAATTAAAATTGCACACTTGACTGAACTTCACAAACTGTCAATATTAGGAAAATTAATCTCTGCCAAGTTTTTGGTAAACCATTAGTGAAAAGTGTTGTCATGACTAACAAATGGGTCTGATGGGAGGAAAGATGATAATGGAAGATTGTAGTAGTCAAGACGTCTGCGATGCTGGTGGCTAACTGAGTTGTATTTAACAAATATATTTTTATAAATATTTCTATATGACATGCATGCTAACTTTGGCCTCTAGTAACTCTGAAATACAGTTAAGCTTAAACTGTGAATATCATTAGTTGTGCAGGGATGATTGAACATATCAATAGTTTGACATAACGGTGTTTGTAGTGGAAAGTCAGGGATCGTCAAAGCTTTCACTTTTCACCCTACACAGGTTTTATCCTGTGGATGTCAAAGCATTCGATAATCAAACGATAAGTCAAAATATTTCACAGTGTAAGGGAAGTTTCTGACCGGCTGATGGTGCGTGAGGAAAAGTCAGAAAACAAGCAGTACAAATAGGATGTATCCTTCCTCTCTGCTCATTGAATATCAGGGGGAACTTTATCTCCAAAAGTTTTCAGATCATCATTTTTCAACCGTTGGTACAATTTAGTCCAAAATTAGTGAACATAAATCCACTGGGGGAGATTTTTCTTGTATATATTTATAATATTTGTGTTTGATTTCATATCTTAATCACCTGGGGGAGGATGGGGGATTTAAATTTTTTACGAATGACTGTTTTTGAGACATAACCTCACATTTAATTTGAGGACTTCAATCAGGGGAATTGCTTAGGGTATGGGGGCTTTTTGGGGATAATAATAATAATAATAATAATACATTTAATTTATAATGCACTTTGCTGTCACAGACAACAGCATAGACCTGGTTAAATCATTAAACCTCTGTGCACCATAAATGTATGACATGCTTTTATGCATTTCCAAATTCACTGTGAACATCGTATATCTAAACACAGATAAAAGGCACATTTATTTGGAAGTTCTGCTCACCAAATGGTCTTCCCGTCCGTAAATTCTGAAATTCTGGGACAATCTTTTCTGAGCTGTTTTCTCTGCCGAAGGTTCTGCACAGGGTTCAGTCCTCCGGGAGAAAACCTGGCACTGGATGACTGCTTTGTTCTCCACAAGACATGACAAAATGGGACCGCTGCATTGAACTAAGACATTCCTTTCTTGGCAAAACAAAATGAATGTCATATCGTGCAGCGTGGCAACTGCCCTGGTTCTGAAGACAGATTTCAAATCCACTTCACCACCTGGATAAATACCATTTCACATAAAAGGATGACAGGGAATGCTTGTATAGTTTCACAGGAATCAAGACAGGAACAAAAAAATTCAATCAAACTGAATTTCCTAAAAACCAGGTAGTTCACTTTACTGTAAGACCGACTGGAAGTTTGTCAACCTCTTAAGTCAGGGATAGATCTATCTATCTGCCGCCCCACCTGATCCTGATCCTTCTATAGATTCTTTTCTTCTATAAGTAATTTCTTTGGACTGGACAGTATTTATTTTGCGTTTTTTATTGTGTAGTATTCTAATTCAAAGCACTTTACAACACAAGCCTGCATTCACCCATTCACACAAACATTCATGCAGTGATGACAGAGGCTGCCATGCAAAGCGCCACCTGCTCCTCAGGAGCAGTAACCATTCAAGTTCAAATCCAAACGGCCCTTGGGAGCGGCTTGGGGTTCAGTGTCTTGCTCAAGGGTGCTTTGACTTGAAGACCAGAGGGGCCGGATATCGATCCAGCGACCTTCAGATAAATGGACGGCCGCCCTACCAACTGAGCCACCGTCGCCCTTAAAGGTCCTTCATTTATGTACACGTCAGTTAAAAACATGACTTTCCCTTTAAGATATTTGATTCCTGACTGTTGTTTGTGACAATAACATGAAGCTTTTGCTGGCTATCCTATGATGTTATGGTCTCTGTTCATCCATGTTCTTTCCAGATGCTCTGATGACGACACTGTACATCCTGGCCAGCACTAAACAGTAGAGACACAAACAAAGCTATCACGTGAACACAGCAGAGACTCAGCAGCTGAAGAGTCCAGGAGTTGGTGGAGACCAAAACCGAGCTGAAAGGGGACTAAAGATTGGACTTTGTCACATTGACACAAACACCTCTTCATAAATCTAAATATTGCTCCGTCTTCCGTATTTGTGAATAAGAGAATGACTAATGATGATAAAAGGTCATGTTCTGGCTGATTGGTATCCGCACATGATCGGTTTACAGATTTTCATTTCAGATTCAAAGATGAGTCTTTGCGAGATGAAACTTTCGAAGAAAAAAAAAAAGAAAGAAAGAAAGAAAGAAGGAAAACAGTTATGTCCATATTCTTAGTAGCAATACAGAGAGGATAAAATTATTATTTTATCATAATAAATACTATATTAGTAGCATTTAACTAAATCATTTCTAATTTTACTTGGTGACTTGCAGAACAAATAACTTCTTATTTCATCTTTCCTAAATCCACAGGTGAAATAACCAAAATCTCATTTCCTACATTGTGAGTGTCATCTAGTGAAACTTAAGATAGTGAAGGTGAGACACTGAATACCGATAATGACTTTAACACCTTTCCCCTCACTTTCCGGCTGATTCTAGAAGTGTAAATTGGAAATATGTCGGAGCTACATTTGTTGTTTGACCCGCTTTCGCAAAGAGTTGGTGTTACTTTCTTTTGCTTCAAGATGACTCATCCGTCCGTACCTTCACATTACACAATCAGCCTCTCAAACATAAAATCAGACTAAAGCCAAAGGAGGGCTAACATTTAATGGTGAGATGGCTCACAAGAGCGGTGAGGTGAGGGGACAGTGGGGGAGGGTCCTTTTTGGGATTGTGTAATCAGGACATGATGATGAGGAAAGGTCATTTGTGCTAATGCAACATTTTTTCACTCTATGAGGAAGACGTCAGCACTGATAGATGATCCAAAGGTCGCCTGTGTCATCACCTCATTCCGTCCTGCGGGGTTGATGCAAGACAGATCTGATGACTGCCCTCCACACTCCATCGAAAAACACGAGCGCCAGAGTCTCATCTGGCGGGTGGATAAGGACTTGGGTGGGACTCGCTCACTCACATGATCAACAACCTCGCCGGCAACTATAATCATAATCATCAAAATCATTAACTCTGTGACTGAGATTTGCAGACCTTTGCACGGTGGAGCGGAAATGGAGTAGGTTTAGGGTTTCCTCACTGACGTGGAGGACATAGAGGGTAAGAGACACACATGGCAGATTTATCCTCTGTAGACCTGTATCAGCAGTTTTAGGAGATATTAAAACACTGTGCGTTCGCACACTCTGACATGTTGTTTGGAAAAACACACAATTCATGCTGAGGAAATGAATCACTTTGACACGTGCAGGAGCAGAAATCCTTGTCCAGCCAGCTCTGAAGCATTATACTCATAGCCTACTCATAGAAAAACGCTTCTGGAATCACTTTTTGTCAATTAGCTCTTTGAGAAATGATTGAGATTGGATTCGGTTGACATGCAGTACTCTACTACTCATGCAGTACATCACTAAACTGTGCATGTGTGTATGGGTACATATGTGAGTATACATATGTATGTGAATGTTATGCATATGTATTATGTGATAATGGTTCCGGAAGAACCATTACTTTTCTTCTGTCTTGTATTTTCTGTGATATTGAAGTTGGACCGAGTCCAAAACAAATTTTCCTTCAGGGAGAGTAAAGTTTAATTTATCTGATCTCCAGTGATCTACTCTTATCTTATCTTATCTACTCTTATCTTCTCTTATCAATTCTTATTTTATGTAATCTTATCTACTCTTATCTTATGTAATCTTATCTACTCGTATTTTATCTTATCTACTCTTATTTACTCTTCTCTTATTGTATCTTATCGTATCTACTCTTATCTATTCTTATCTATTCTAATCTTATGTAATTGTATCTACTCTTCTCTGATCGTATCTTACCATCTCTTCTCTTTTTTTCTCTTATCTTCTCATTTTTTCATTTCTCTATTTATACCTCGTCTCTTCTCTTTTTTTTAATCAGGTCTGGTCTTACCTTACCTTACCTTACCTTAACACGATGGATGTGATGTGGGAAGATAAATAGTGCAGCATTGTCTTTACTTTTACGCCCTCCGATCTATTGATATATCCTGTAGTCAGGAAGTTGTCCATCAAGAGTGGAAGAAATGATGAAGGGGGAACTTTTACTGGTGGACCAAAATCTACTTTAAATCAACTCGTGAGAATCAACAACACGAAACTGAATCTTAGAAAGCAGATAACAGAAAAGTGCACACCGTCTTTGAGAAACTTCCAGCTCTTCAGAAGTGGGTCATGCTGTGCCCATGAGGGATCTATATGTAAAACCACCATGGGAGGTAATCCATCATATGTACGTATGAAACGTATGAGTATTACAATGCTTAAATATCTGTTGTGATACAGGGTGACAGTCATTATTCAATTGAATTAGGCATTGCATCATTCACTGGAAGTATTGAATCTCCCCGTCTTATGCTATCTCACCTGTAAGGAAGAAAGTGAAACAATGAGGCGGTAAGCTCCTTGAGAGGGTTCTGGATCCGTCCCACATTAGCAAGGCAGAACTCAATACTGCAGCACAGCAGAAAACATCCCCTTAGAGATGAGGAAAAATCTCTAAAAGGTAACCTCTATGGCAGATAGTGCCTTCCCTTTGTATACCTATCTGGAACCAGCAATCCAAACAAGATCAGCTGTCTTCTATCAGATGTGAGAGAAGCTCACGACACAGATGTCTGCGCCGATGCCAGCGGGCTCAGTTCTGCGATGATAACTCACGGTTATGTGTGGTGGTACCCGGTGAGAGCGCTGGTTTCCGAAGGGCAGACATATAAATTATTTAGCCTGAAGTTTTGCATCAACATGGATCAGATGGCAGCGCATGAGAGGGATTAATTTATGGAACATCCATGAGAGGACATGGAGATGTTTCAAAGCCATTAGACGAGTGAGAGGTGCTCATATGTATGTTGAGAGGCAAATTACTGCCCGTAATGGCAGAATTTCTAAGTGCTTCGGAGTGCAGACTGTAACATCTTTAAGTTCAAGATGCCGTTGATGTAGAAAACAACAAAGCACTCCCAGAAGAGCAGAGTATTCCGTTGCATCAATGTCACGCAGTGACATGCTATCGTACGCAGGAGAATATGAGAGGAATGACGCACTGAGAGGATCACAGCACAGAAATCAAGAATGCTTTTATTTACAGGGATGTTCAGATACAACCTGCTCAAGCGTGTGACACACACGTCGTAGGGTTATGGATAAGGTAACCGCAGCCTTGTGCCCAGAGTCACCATTTTCGTAACTTTCCGGCTGAAGGGGGCAAATAGAGTTACTGTTGTCAAGGTCACAGATTTGTTTAAGGTTATGGTTTTTCTACCTATTATCAAAAAACTGGTGATCAGGATTCACTGAAACCTCACACATTTTTATTATAAGGACCCTATAAAGGGGAATATCTCATAAGTTCTTATTGATACAAATTTAGGATTATTTGAATTTAGGAGACTTTTATGCCATTTTGCATCTATTCTCTTATGATAGATTACGATAGATATTACTATATATGTATATATGTACATACATTATATTATATATAATGTAATATAATGCAAATTCAGCGTCATCTTAATGGATTTCATATATCTGGTAAAGTTACGAAAGCATATCCTGATTAAAAAGTAGATCCAGATCTATCATTATATTAAACCATGGATGGTTTATAACTCATAAACTAGTGAGGATAATCATTGGATTCCAAATACTACGAGTAGGTGGTATGACCCAATTTAGCATGAGGCAGGTCTGTGTAAAGTGACGTCGTCATGGCAACATCGCAATGTTTGTCAGATGCAACAATTGAGAAGCAACATTGACTTTGGAGGTATGCGCGCTAGAAAAAGAACATGTTGCTGTTGCTTAAATCTTTTCAGCAATTGACTTTCAATTAGGTAAAACATATTGGATTAACAATTTTGCTGTGAATAATCAGGAAGTTTGACTGATAATATGCCAACACTGTCGCGACCACAGACGCGGTCATCTCGTGTTTGCCCGAGGGACTTAGATGAAGCTAGCAGAGCTGAATAGATGTGGTTTGAGTGATACAGAAATCCCTGTCAGAAGAGCATTATGAGAATATTAGCATTCCGTGACATTTTCCCCTCCGTCAAGAAAAGCAGAGGTGGCCCTGTAAACAAAGTACTGTTGTGGCGCACGGCAGGGTGAAAAGGGAATAGAATGTAAAATGTAAAAAGCCATTGTTTGTTGGTTGAGATACCAGGTGTGCATTCTAATGGGGATCCACAGGCCAACCTCTGGCTGGGTGGAACAGAAGAGGGAGGCGATAAGGGAGTGGACGAATGCGACATGCAGCAGGGTAATTGAAAACACTTGGTATTTTAAAAGGCCGAATGCTACTGGGGGTTATCAGCTGCAGAAACAATCTGAATTTTATATGGGAGTACCTTATTATCCGGACCAAGAGGAGGTTTGTCACGCCTCGCAGCGGGCATGCAGAATAAAACCAGATCGTAAAGGCCACACGCAAACTTTGGAGAGCATTTAAAGTACTGTAAAATTACTTTTAGCACCTTGTGTGCAATGCTTGAATAGTGTAATTATTACCCTTTTGAATAAATCTTCTCTGGTTAAAACCAGTCCTTCACTTCGTTGGAATTGTTTGTGTAATAGAACAACCTCCAAAACGTGGGGTTGATGTTGTTATTTGTTCCCGTATCTGCCTAATCTGAAATAGCTCACTTCATCACTTATTCTACCGTGAAAAGCTAAAAAAGATATGAAGCTAGAGGTGTGAGCTGCAGGATCTGTCATCATTTGTACCGACATTGAGAACACCCAATATTGTTCGGAGTAATATATCTAGTCATTTGAGGATTCTGAACACGGCCACATATGTGTGCACCAACGCAACCTATGCAAACACACAAGGTCATAGCAATCTCTAAATCAGTGGGCAGCCTTAGGTAAGCCCCAGGGCTGAGGGGAGACTGATGACATGATCTGCATCTTATAAAATAGTAACACCCTCCCGCTGATCCCTCGGGGCACAGAGCTGAAAAACAACACAGCTGGCCGATTCCTCCTCTCCTGGTCGAAAATAAAAAGTATTTGCCTTTCAGCAGTTAGGACACAGATTTGCTTTGGGGAACGCTGATGGTAGATTTTGCGCCTTATGTTTTGGTGAACAAATATGATTAATATGTTTAACATAATGCCACCAATATTTATGATGTTTTATTGTGTTAAAGCAGGAAATCACATCACTTTACTTTTAATTGAAAAGTCTACAAAAATTAGGAAATCATGAGAAATAAAAAGCCCACATATTTTTTCTTTGTGTGATTCGATTAATTTGTACATTTGTAGCTCGTATGGTTTGCAGAGAGTAAGACATACACTGCAAAGCCGTAGCATTATAACCACTGAGAGGTGACGTTAAAATAACATTGATTACACCTGACAGTGGGTTGGATATATTAGGCAGCGAATGAACATTTGTTGTCAGAGTCGATGTAATGGAAGTGGGAAAAATGAGCCAGACGAAGGATCTGAGGGACTCTGACATGTTAAAATGATGTTTCTCCCATCAGAGGTTTTATGTGATAAGAGGATTTTCTTTTTATGGCTAGATTAGGTCAGAGCATCTCCAGAACTGAAGGCTCTACCAAAGTGGTCTCAGGAAGGACAACTGGTGAAATGTCGGCTCATTGATATGTCAGGGAAGCGAACGCCAGAGCGTGTTTTCTGCGGAGCTGCTGTGGCACAAAATGCGGGAATAAAGTTAATACCGGTTCTGATTGAAAGATGTAAGAACATATAATGAGGAAGGTGGTTCTAATGTTATATATATTACATATAGTTTATTTTTCCTAAATAAAATAATAAAATAAAAATCCAAATTATGATCTAATGGGAATTTTGTCATTTTTCCTCATACATGATGACATCACAATGATGAGACATTAATAATCAACTAGGGATAGAAGGATTGATCCTTGATCAGTGTTAAAGACAGACCACTTTATATATACATATATATAGATATCTTTCTCTGTATCTATATCTATATATAGATATAGATATAGATATTTTATGAAGATCACATGCTGCCTAATACATCCCACCCACTGCAGGTTTGATTGTAATCAATTTTAATTTAACGTCACCTCTCAGCGGTTATAATGCTATGGCTTATAAATAAATGTATATCTCACCAGCTGTGCAGACCACACTAACTGCAAATTTATAAATTAATCATATTCTACAAAGAACAATGTGCAGTTTTTTTTTTTTTCATGATTTCGTTGTGTTTGCTGGCCTTAACGTAAACATGATATATTAAAGGGAAATATTATATATATATATGAATAAACATATGAGATGAGAAAAAAACAAGTTCATTTCTGGGCTATTTTCTCTACTTTGTATTAAAGATTAATTAGAGAGATTAATTACGGTGTAGCTCAAAGTCAGCCGCATCAATCACAGCTACAAATGTCAAACAGCAATTATATAAATGGCGACGTAAACCAGGAGCTGGAACGGTATCCACTGACAGGTAGATATATACAAAAAATGTATATTTAGTAAGAAGTAATAATAATTAGGTTGTAAAATAACCAAAAGACAATTCATCGTAGTTATATTTATATCGCCAACATGTTGAGGAATAGTGACAGCAAGAGAAACTGTTGTATATTAACCTTTTAATGTCTGCTCAACTGTTTGGTTGGGCAGATTTTGAGTCAGTATTTCTTTTTGAAAAATGTGTCCCACCTGACGGAATCTGTTTATAATACGACTCATTTATATACCAAATATTATGGGGCCAAGGACGGAGCCCTGGGGGCCACAACAACCCAAAGGGCCCATAGAGGAGGAGGTATTAACCATGGCTATTGAGATAATCCTGTTCGATAAGTAGGATTTTCTTTGGCCTATTAAGACGTGTGCAGACTTTATAAAACAGAATTATGTAACTTGATACAACCTAAAAAAGTTTAAGAAGGGTGAAATACCTTTAAAAATTGCTTTGCCATAATGATAAAGAGATTTCCTCATAATGGCGGTGAGCTAATTAATCATTCAAATTGACTATTTTCCATGAAATACAAAATTTTGAACAATTTGTAATTTTATGGTAAAATTAGAGTGACTAAGATATTAAATTGAAAAATGCCCTAAGGAAAAAAAAATGTGCACAGAAATAATTTTTCCTTATTTTCTTTCTGGGTTAGGACATTATAGGGTTAATATCTACATTTTGATGTATCTAGTAATTCTGACTTACTTACAGGAATGCTCATGGGTTCATCGACTTATATAATATGGAATGGAAAAACTTTGGTTGTGACTATATCTTTTTGTTATTTTACTTATCGATTATTGTTACTTGCTAAACTGGATATTGTTATTGGATGACAAATGTTGCTCCGGGTCTTTAAGGTCATGCGTTTTACTGCAGTTTGACATTCAATCTTTCTACACAACAGGGTAAATGTGATCGTTGGCAGATGATCGTACGCTCCATGTTTATGATGGCTTCTCACTCTCCTAACTATTTTTCCTGATGAAGGTCTAGTACCAAAGTATTGTTAACTAGGCGTATGCGGGCTATATCCCTGAAAAGCCCCCTAAACCCCTGCTTTGTACATGCAATCCCCCTGATTGAACTCCTCAAATTAGATATGACTCATTAATAATTTCACAGTCCATATTGACTCCACATAACTATTTCTATGAAGATCAGATCCCATAATGACTCAGTAATGCATATACATTTTTTTTCTCTGAACTTAGAATAATAATATGAAAATCAAATAAGAATCAAATAAGACATATTTCCTTCTGTCAATTCATGTGAGCTAAATTTTGACAGAACCTGGTTTATGGTGGAGAAGTTACCTCAAAAATGTGTTTTTTACCAAAAGCCCCCTTATTGAGCGAAATATGAACAATGACAGTAAAATATGACAAAAAACAAGTTAGATTTCCTCGACTTAGCTCACATGAGGTAAATATGGACAAAATCAGACGGGTTACGAAGTTTTTCCGAACAACAGAGTTTTTGATAAAAATAGCTGCCCTCAGAGAGTAAAACGTGAACTATTAGAGTAAAATATGATATATACAAGACAATTCTCTTTGAATTGATTCATATGCACTGAATTTAGACTAAATCTGACCAAAGGTTGAGAGATTATGGCCTGAAAACATCCAACTGACCTTTCCCAAAATCACTCCAGTTCTTCCTCGCAATCAGTTCTATCGGGTTAAAAATTTTAAAATTATTAAGAAATGGACGTGTTGGCGGTGATAACGATTCCATGATATCCCCGACATTTTGGAGATATAATAAATGCTATTCTGAACATCAATTTTTGGGAATTCTTCTTGCAAATTATGACTGACTCACCCGTGTCCAACGCAGCTGCCTTTAAAACAGATATCTGAAACATTCTTGCCTTTAAAACAGATATCTGAAACATTCTTTTGTTGAATGGAAACAAACTAACGTCAAAATAGCCAAAGTTCAAAAGCGTTTAACCAATTACGAGATGCACAACTCTTTGCCTATGCAAACGTAATTGCAATAAGATATTTTGACAAAAAATTAGACAAATGCTCTTGGTAAGAATTTGAGTTTTTGCAGACAATGACGAAATATGCTTCTCTCTAAATGTGGACCTTGAAGCCCCTGCTTGACATTTCCAATGTCCAACTCTGTTTGCTTTCAGTGGTTCTCACCAGAATCCAATGAAAGCCATTTTTTGCTTGAAAGTTTGAAACCAGTGTTACTCAAAGGAAGCCTTTAAATCTCGTAGCTTTTTCTTTATCATCCCACAACCGGGAGATCGGGGGTCAAGCCCAGCCTCCAAAAAAAGCAGAAAAGCCATTCCAGCCTCACTCTCCCGGCTCTCCTCAGATGGGAGTGCCCTGCTTGCTAACCTTTGGATGACTTTCAAGTCCCCTCGTACTCCATTGTTATTCCCCCGTTTTGCCCTCAGATATCCTTTTCCAGCCACAATCTCTGTCCTGCTCTCAAGTCTAAGAGGAAGGCAAGATTGCTAGCACTTCAGAAGAACCACAAACTGGGGAATAAAATGTGTTAAAAAACAATTTGCACAACACAAAAGCTTTTTGTTTCCAGTCCTTTGAGTGGGAGACAGGTGGTCACTGTGGGAATGACTTGGCTTTTCCTTTTGAAAAATTACAGGAACAAAGGTGTCGAGTACGGGCAAACCACAAACAAGGGGATTTGTGTTTAATCACCCCGGATATAGTGAGTCACTCCATTCCATTCAGCCCGATTGTGTTTTACTTTATGAGTCTGGACAATGGGAAATGTAATTGACACATTACGTAAAATATTCCATTTCTTTATTTTCTCATTAGTTGCAGGTACGGCACAAAATGGGTGATAAATCCAAGGAAAACCAGTGAAAAAGAAGCCTGATCATGTATAAATATAGAGCACATAACAGAGAAGAGTGACAGGTCATCATTACAGGGTTTCTCCACAGGACATGGTAAATAACATCACTGGAACACAGCCTTTTCATCAACCTGGATCTTACAGCATCAACTCATTATTGATGAAGGTTCTGCTCCAGAGGGGTGAGGTGGCAATTTCTCGCTACTTCGTCTCATCATCCTGCACACAGTCAGCTGCACTGATGGCAAAATAAGTGGAAAGGCAAAAAAAACGGCCCGTTTGAACGTTTATGATGCTACCGGTTGCGGTATGATTCCTGATCAGAGCAGGAGATTCAGAAAGAAGAGGATCACTAATGGAAAGTAGAGTCCAACCAAGAGGTGGCAGGTTTCCCACCAGTAAAGCTGTCACACTGAGCCGTCGCGCCATTAAACAACGCCACACTACTTCTTCCATGACAGAATAAAATGAGATCTCTGAAATCGTCTACCTCCTCCAGTTATTTAGTGAGGTTGCAGTCACCCCCCTGTCGAGAAGTCACTCACGACAGTCTAGCTTTCTGTGCGTGAAAGAAACTCTCTGCATGGAGACGACAATTTACTCTGAAGAAACATTCAGCACAGGGGTGAAGTCTCGGCGTAAGTATGACAGACATTTTGTCCCCGTTTGACACTTCTCAGACTCTCAATTTTACAGCGACTGCAGATTCCGTCAGAGTTGGTCGTGTCTAACTCCTGGCACCGGATCTGAATACTAACAAATAAGGGTGTATGTATAGTAATATCAGGGCAACAAGCTGCAGCTACGTCATGCTATTGAAACTGAAGGTTTTTCGGGGAACTAAAATAGCAGCATGAATGGCACAACGTGACAAAGCCCTTCGGTTGAACAGGAGACGAGAACATTTCGATTCAGGCAGAAAATGTTGGAACTGCTCCAATTAGAGATCCTCGGACCAATTTGCATCTCGCATTTGAGCACAGCACGTGTTGAGAACGATAAGTAGGTGAACGTTTGAAAATTACAGCTGAATTACTTTAGGACTAACTTCCAAGAACTCACATTTCAGTTGAAAGCCTTTAGGAGGAAAACTGAGCTGGGCTTCATTTCTAATTTTTCTACTTGATTTACAACACTTTTTAGGAATTAAGGCAATGCTTTGTTTAAAATTGGATTTCCTCACATCTGAAATGGCAATGTTTCTACTCACATTGACGGGTTTAATCAAATTTGCAGAGGAACTCAGGAAAATGATTTCGACATTCAATGATTCCTTTCAAACCGGAGCCTGCACAAACTCTGAAAGTACTTACAGTTCTTTTGTTTTAATGGCATTAATGCGAGCACCGGGTACATCCATGCAAAACTGCACAATCCCTTAGTTTAGTCACACATGCACAAAGCAAATAGAAGATTTGTAAAGAACGTAGGTTGAAAAGACTAAAGAGAAAACAAGTTTGTGTGACCTGCAATTTAGTTTTGCTAGAAAGGGGAAAATAGCCAACTTTATCATATACCAAATGCCATTACTAACTCTTCAAATGCAATTCATTTAAACGTATCACAGCACAAAGTAGAACACTGCAACGGACCTAAACACCTCATTTATAAATTTTGGTATCAATCAAATGTCTATAATAAAGTTGTTTCATCTTTTAAAATCTCAATACCAGCATATTCATTCAGGCTATACTTTCAGATGATTATTGTGGACGAGTCATCGCCACAGAAGCAGAGCGTCCGAAGATCCTTCGTGTTGACTTGATAACTCAAAAACTATTTCAGGAGGGAAAAAAAGGGAAGAGAAATAAGAAAAACGAAAAGAAAAGGGTAAAAAAAAAAAACTATTTCATGGATCATTTTCACATTTTATCTCCCCATAAGCGTGAGGAAGAACTGGTCCGATTTAGTCCAAATTTGTTGCATATGAATTAACTCGATATCGATCAAGTACAGTAAATATAATATTTTAGTCTCATAGTTCAAGTTTCTAAAATAACTTCACATATAATTTGAGACTTGGGGTATTTTCGAGGATAGACCCTTGCTGTCGGGGCCGGTTCTATTTGATTGCATCATCTTGATGGTGGCCTAAAACTTTCCCCATTTTATTTACTGAATGGCAAAGGAAGAAGTAACATAAAAAAATCAAATGAAATATCATCATTATGCCCAGAGTTAAATCGACACTCCTTACTCAACATCCAAATCCAAGAATTGGATGATTTATAGAAAATGGTTATACTGTTGGTGGAACTGATTGAGCTTTTTTTCCTTTTTTTTTTGTAAGCTTTGAAACAATCTGAGCAGCGTGTGAGTCTTTGTAAATGAAGAGCAGTAAACATATAGCACATTATGACGTGTCTGCATGGATATAATTGGATGTTACATCCAGAGATTGTGAGCAAAGCGGTGAAAACGGGACTTCGAAGCTCATCCTGCACAGATGCTTTGCTCTACCGGAGAGAACCTTAATAATTACTGGACAGCTGCATTAGATCGCATTACCGTTCTTCCAGACAAGACAAACTAGTTGAAGAAACTTTTCAAATCAATCTGAGCATGAAAGTCTCAAAGAGAGAACTTGAATGCCAAGAAAAAAAATAAAAATGTAGTTCTCTATTTAAATGAATGTCACTATCGGTACAGCTTCAGTTCTAAACCTCAGGTGGCGGCAGTGAGAAACATCTGTGTGCTCGTGGGCACGTGATGACGATGATGTGAAAACAAACCACTTGGCACACGGAAACAAATTCATCTCCAGAACACAAACTAATCACAAGCAGCGAGTACCTCCACCCAAATCCCCTCATTAGTGTATGAACACTTCACACCTTCCGCAACCACGGAAGCCTCTAGTCTAATCATGAAAATAAAGTAGGTAAACACTGAATGGAAAAAAACAAAAAACCCCAAACTGCCAAGTAACACTGTTTACATATTCAAAACCCGTATATCACCCCCCCAATTTGACTTTAAAGTAGCTTTTTATCAGAGGAGAGGGGCGAGCTGAGGAAGTACTCACATCACGCGTTCGCACAAAGGGCAGAGGTTAGACAAGAAGCTTGAAATGCATTGACAAAGTTGCACAAGTGCTAAGGATACAGCGAGAGCTGTGGTGTCATGGGAACAAAACATGATTAATTTTTCTGTGTAAGGATGTGGGAAAACTGGAGAGAATTTATTTCACACAGATGGAAATCTTGCATATATGCATGAATGTACCCAGAATTTCATAAAACACGCCACATTCTGATATGATTCCAACACTCATAAAACAAATATTCCAGCGTCTTAGAGGGAAACACACATACAATCTTTTAAAGCAAATGGTTTTGTATGCTGGGAAAGAACACATTTTTGCAGAGAGTTAGAAGAAGACATTTTCTGTTTTAGGAGCATGTATTCTGAGCATCCACAGAAAGTCGTTAGATGGCCAACTGATTTAGCCCAAAGACTGTTTTTTTTAGGCTCTGTCATAATTTAACAACCCCTAAAATCCCTGACAAAACATGTTTTTAACCCATAAGAGCCCGAAACAGTTTCCCCTGAAAGGGAATGTAAAATACGAGGATCACATTTACGAAATGATTTTTGACATTCTGTCCTTTAACAAAAGATTTGTGATGTTTTTTGTTTTTTTCCTCTCAATGAAAAATGAATTGGCGTAACTTTTCTGAGTAGCTTTTCCCCACACGGAGATCCGATATTCTCGTAACTTGTTGTATATATGCTGTCAGAGTATATGAGATGTAATACAGGGCATGTTATGAAGGCGTTAGAACGCTATAAGCTGTGAAACTTATCAGGGCTGAAACAAACTGGGGGATATCTGGAAACTAAAATGCAGTTTAATAGATAATTAATGTATTTTTGTCGGGAAAAAACATGATTTTTTTTAAAAGAAGAGAAATATATAATCATATTAGAAGAAACTTTGTGGAATTAAGGTGCTTTTATAGCATTGAAATTATTTGTGACACATGTTTTCTCGATATTTAATCACTAATTGTCATACTTTTTCAAATACTGAAGGGTAAAATTGTCAAAGTGTAGTTTCATGGCGTTAATACGCCTGAGTATTTCCTGGCCATGAGTAGTGACTTGCTTAAGTCTCTGCTAGTCTACTCATAACAACTGCGCAATACATTTGTTGTTTTTATACCTACATTTTAGTATGAATGACAATAATAAAACATTGGGTATTTAAATGTTTGAAGAGCTGTAAAGGTCTTCGTTACCCTGAGACAGAAGACTGGGCCCTCTTTCAGGATTTATGCTAAGCTAAGCTATCTAGCTCTCAGCAAAAAAGCCCAACATGTTAAACTATTGCTTTAAAAAGTGTTAATAAGTGTGTTCTTTCATTTAAGTCCCATCTGTAATTTTCAATCATTCGTGTAGAAAACAATTCCATGAGGGTTCTCCGATTAACCAGGGTGCTCAGGGTGTTAAAGGAACAATCCCCAAAATATCTTATCTCATACTTGGTTACCGTTATGACTGAGTGGGGTACTTTGTCACTTTTCCTTTACCCACCATACTACAGGAGGTTATAAACACAATCTAACGGATATTTTATTTCGGAATATAGTATTTGGAAAATGAGTCAAAGTCCGTGTCGATGACACACGTCAATGATAGTCCTCCTCATCAAAAGCTCACAAAAACATCTTTTAGTAAAACATTACATCTAATAGGCTGTAAGAAAAGACACCGCAACCCATCCAGAATTCCATTTACATTCATTGTGATCTGGGCCTTATGGAAAAAAAACAACACAGAAATGAAGAAAATAAGCGATAATAACCGTGATGATGTCTCTGTAGCGTCATCATGATATCGTAAGGATGCCCTGAAATGATCATCATTCTGCTCTGCTTTGCTTAGCGTATTTATCTTCTGTACATATATCAGTTTTTTATAACACCTATTGTACACAGCTTTATGTCCACACATGTACACCACCCACTCAGGCTAACCCAGGCTTCCCCTCCAGTGGCTAAAGGTGAGGATGATGTCACTCCTGCTCCTCACTGGGTTCTCCTGGTGTTCTTTAGTGTTCTGGTTGAACTATAAATATGAATGTCACAGGTAAAAAAAATGATCAATATGCTGTTAAACATGGACTTGTTCCGGGCGCTGGAGAACCAGTGGGAGTGGGTTACATATGTGCAGAGAACTATAAAATGGATTTTATATGCTTACCAGACCTTAAACTGTATGTTGTGCTTCCTGTACTCGAACATAAAACATTTATCATAAACCTTTGAGTAGAGCTTCTTTAACATTTACAAGTTATACATTTACCAAAGTTGGTTTACTTCTTATGCTTCCATCAGTTTTGATACTTAAGCAACGCAAAGGGAGACAACAAGAAGAGAAAAGGAATTTAAGTCATCTTCAACAGAAAAAAGAAGAAACAAGACACAAGTCCTCAAAACATTTTGTCATAACTAACAATGAACGGAATTTTCATTTTCTTATTTTCTCTTTTTTTTACAATACATTTTTTAAAAACCCCGCTGGTTAAGGTTATGGTCTCAGGTAGATCTTCCTCAGTCAATCTTCACAGTTTGTGTAAAATCAGAGAAACATTCTCTCTAGAGTAATAAAATATGACTATTATTATGGTCATTATTATCTTTTATTCTCATATTGTTCCATAGAAATGGTGGAGGATAGGGGCGGGGCTTATTGCCCCAGTGAAAAGCCTACGGTCCGAGAGTACCCACTCGCTTCCTTGGACAGTGTTTAATTCAGCAGCTGTTCTTTTCCTTTGTTAAAAAAATTCTCAGGGAAGGAGAAGTACTGGAGAAGGAGGGGTGACCATTTACCCAAGTGTCTTCGTCCTCCTGCGGGATCTTAAACCGCCTTTCTGCAAAACATAGATGAAGAGCCTAATTCTGCCGGTAGCCGGTGTTTGTATCCAAGCATTCCCAAACCTGGACTTCCACGCTGCCTGGTCTGCTGCCCTCGCACTGAACCACACGTAGGCGTAGGCGTAGGCTTGGACGCATGCACACAAACAAACAGACGCACCCGCGCACACACAAACACAAAGAACTGTCCCATCAGGAGTTAGATCTGGGTGCAGCACCAACGCCATACTCCCTCTGAGCTCGCATGCCCTCCCTTCAGCACTTGTGGGGCGAAAGAAACATGTAGAAAATAGCCCATCAGAGGAAACATGAACAGAGATGTGTCCGATGTTGGTTAACACCCAGGCTCACGATTCGGTTTGTAATCTGAAGGCACTTTGTTTCATGGCAGAAAGTAAAGTGGCTTCTGTTCCACAGGCAGACCGCTGACTGAGTCCTGGAGTCAGGCCTCACTCATCTGACCTTTTCTCTACTTTCTGCTTGTTCCTCCTCTCCCTCACTGTACCTCATCCCTGCCCTCTATCTACCTTAACTCAGAACATGCACCTACTGCTGCTCTCCAGTCCGCCTGTCTACACCGCCGCAGTTTTTTTTTACTCGGCCACCATACCCTCAGTTGGCCACTTGGACCCGTGAGCACAGTGTTAGAAAGATACATAGGCAGCTACAGGGGAGCAAGCAGACAGAAATAAATGTTGACAGAGTCCTTGTTTCTCTACCGCACAGCACCAAGCAGATAACGAAATGCCAGGGTGTGATGTGAGGTTGGGCCGGAGTGAAAAACAAGTGTCGGTGATTGGCATCTGATGCAAGAAGACGAAGATAAGATACACAGACAAAGGTCTGATTCCATGTACTTGTGAGCAGGGAAATGTTCTTTCCTCTTAAAAAGTCAGCAGTGCCTATTCTCCCTCCGCCTTCCAATGATATTTTTGAGAATTTCATAAAATTGTTCTTGTGCTTTACAAACTGTCCCCCCTGACGCTTTTATACTTGATGGCCAAAGTCCAGGCATATTCATCACCGACCCGTCTTTGTGCTCGCAAGTCCGGCACCGAGGGCTGTTTTCTGCAAAAGTTGCCTTTTTAAAAATATTGGCGCATCTTCTTCTTTATAACTTTTTGTGTAACTTTTCATCACTATATTTTCTCCTTTTTGAGTTCCGGTCCCTCCGTGGTCTGCGAGGGGAAGCGATCCCCTGCTGCTCTCAGGATGCATGAATCTTTGGTGATTGGATGCCGAAAGTATTGTTCACAGACAGTGGGTCTGAATATTGGCCTCCCAAATGAAGCAGAGAAGGGTCACCTCTGACCTTCCAGGAGCATCATCACCAAGGTGATGCATAGCAGCCATATATGGGAGGACTTCAACCGGTCCATGGAGTTGGGATCTACATGGGAGGAGATGAATGAAATAGAAAAAAACAGTCGCGATGGATTTTACGTACTCAAATGAACTGAACACAAACACACATCCCGACACAAGAGTCCCATTTCAGGAAATATGCTTATGTGCTCCTTAGGAGCTAAAGAATAATATACCACCCGACCACAATAATAATAATAATAATAATAATAATACATTTAATAGACCTATAAATGTGTTTTTTAATCTTCAAATCATTTATAAATTAATCAAACGGGTGGTATATAGAAATAAGGAAATTTAATCATTCATTTTCACTCAGGTTTATGAAATATCCCTTTAATGTGGTTAAAAGTAAATAGTATATATAATAGTATATATAAAATAGTATTTTCTGTTAATCTGATTACACTGTTTTTGAGCAAATTTCAGCATGAAGTTTCTCCTCATAGGTTTATTTTCAGAGTATTGTGCATTCATCTTGATTTTTAACGTTCACTTGCTGTTACAAGTTTTGGCCATAGGGTGGCAGCACTAGGTAAAACAGTGGTTTGCTTTGAATAAATTTCTATCGTTTTCACTCTTTGAAAGGTGTACTATCGTGCTCAAGCTAGTAGGTATTTGTGCAATTAACTTGTTAAAAATGCTTCTATAGGGAACTTAAAATGGGAAAGTGTCAATATTTGAACAAGCATAGGATATTTTGGAAGTGACCAGGGTGAAACGACCTGTATTTGTAGCGCAGGCAGGAAGCCGTCATGTAGTTGACCGTGTAGCAAAATTGGCATTTGCTATCTCCTATCTTATTTTTGTTATCATTTAAATATAATTTGTTTAGAATGAATTGCTGTAAGAACCCCAGTTATTGTGTCCCGTGTGGCAACTTCTCTCCTAAGCTACAGTTGTTACGCTTTTGAGGTTTTGGCAGGTGGATTTTCTCCTTTGGACGGATCCAGGCCGGCTGCCGATTCAAATTTTATCTAATTGCATTATGGGTAACATTGCTCTGTCCTCGTCCTGGGTGACCACTCCCACATTATTACAATGAATTCAATGATTTTACTTCTTGTAGCTGTGAATCGTTATTGGTCTTAATTATTAATAATGTTGCAGAAATAAATACAATATAGTTTGTTTTCTTTTCCAACAAGGAAGATAAATTAACCTGATTCACAATAAATAAGTTAAAGGATATTTAAGAAGCCTATAAAAATAATGTTCAAAGTAAAAAGTGTTTGTTTTCACCTTTTCTAAATGCAGGCCATTTTTTTATGTCCTATTTTCTGTTTTCACCTTCTGTTTGTTCCTGCTGCATAAATACTGAGCTCCACTCAGCCAGCATGGCTATCATTCATGTGATTACAACGCTGTTGCTACGGCAACTGCTTTCCCCATGAGGTTGTAGTTCAATGCTGGCAGTCTTACTGTCTGCGGTTAGATTTCCACTCGTAAATCTCCACAAGGTCTAGCTACGAGGAGCAGAACCTGGGACTACCATAAGCGGGGGAGTGGTCTTACTTACTGGGTGGCGGGTTTCGACATTCCCCTTCCTCCAATGTGACATCATCAATGGCGATGTCTCCCTCGATTCCTGGTCCCCGGACGCCTTCGAGTACCACCTACAGAGAAAAAGGACTTTGTCTTATTAAATGCTCACCCTTGTCGGATCATTAAAGAAGAATTCTAGCCTTTCTCTAAATGTGAGCACTCGGTGCAAATTTGGCAAATTGCATAATTCAGACAAACAGCAGGTGGCAAGTGTTTGTTTCTGTTTAATGTCATTAAATATAAAGAAGTGAGAATGTTTGTGGTGTAAGAACAGCTAGAAATGAGAAAGAGAGAACAAAAAGAAAAAAACCAAAACTCGCTGAAGGTGCCGCTGAGGCTATAATTACTTTCAACAACTGCGGTCGTAAAAATGATGGAGGATATTGCAGGTCTATATTCACAACCCACACAAATTAGGCTTTGCGATATCGAAGCGCGAGTGCTTTCTTAACAGGAAACACTGGTTATGGGTCCCGTCCACCTCTGTGTTTAATATCATAGTTTTGGGAGAAATCCATCAATAAGCAATCCCTGAGGAAATTAATACCTCACCATACAAACACAAAGTACAGCAGAACAGAAACAAACACATATTTATGTAAAACATATATACAAATGTATTCCACTGATTGAGATTTTTGTTGGTCTCACCTGGAAGGATGCCGTCGGATGGATGCTAACTTTGGCCTGCTTCCAGCGGTCGTCTTGGTTACCGCTCAGCGACCACACTGCGCCCTCCGTGGTTGTTTGGCCCTTCTGCTTTAAGATGGCGTTTAATGTTCCTGCGTGAGGAGAGAGACATGTAGAGGTCAGCCAGCAACCTCAAGATTACAATGAAAGCACAAAAATATGTACAACAAGTGCGCTACAGTATGTAGACTGTCTGTTATAACATTTACCCTTTAGAGCAAATTATGAGACACTATTTCTTAATGAAAAATGTTAAGACTAAGACCCAGTGAGTAAGGGGCCGAGGATAGAGCCCTGGGGAACACCAAAAGGTCAAAGGGGTGACCGTGGGGGGGAGATTAACCCTGGCGATCCAGAAAGTCTTAAACATGCTCGACCCAACAATTTGTCAGTTTAAGGCAGATTTAGACTGTCTAGGATATTAAATTTACGTTTTCCCAAAATCAATAACACATGGAAATAAATGACTTTTGGACCCTTTTTCTGTCTATGCAAGGACATTAAAGGGTTAGAACCCAGCTGTTGAATATTGTAATATTTGTTAACAAACAGCTCTGGGATGAAGCGTGTGTTCTGACACCTTCCTATCAGGACCCGCCTTAACGATAGCTTTTGCTGGACCGAACAACACGGGGTAGCCTCAGGTGTTCACCGTCCTGTTGCTGGTTCACCAGTCAGATCGTTAGAAAACCTTTTTAGGTACATACCACTACACACTGGGGATACAGTTGCTTAGATCATTATGCTTGCCCATTATTCATGGTTCCAAGACTTCAACTTCAAGGACAAACTATTCAGCTAGTGCCTAATATATCCCACCCGCTGACAGGTGCCACTGTAACAAACCTCTCAATGGTTATAATATTATGGCTGATTGGTGTATATCCTGCTGCAGGGCGCCAAAACTGTATTAATCTGCTAAAACTGAATAAATACATCTGTATACTGTATATATGTTGTACAACAGTTACAATTATTTTTGTGGTCTTTACTTTGTCCATTCTGCATTTGACCTCAAATAGATCAAACGTTAGTGCGTCATCAGTGCTCAAGCTAACCAGCTTAGCATTGTTGGGTTTAGCCTTCAGCTGTGCAGGAAATGACATAACCATGTAAGCGTAGCACATGATGATGATCTAGTTCCATTTCAAGTATTAGATAAGTAACAATAGTGACATACAGGCTGAATAATGTTTCTGTTTATTTGTGTTTTCATGCGCTTCCATTCTCTCTCTCTCTCTCTCTCTCTCTCTCTCTCTCTCTCATTACGTAAGATGTATCAAGGTTTATTTGCTTTTGGATGGAATAAGTAGAGACATCATCAGGATAAGCAGAAAAACATCAAACGTCAGTGCGGATCTATCCACTGTCCGACTGTAAACAGACAAAAATGAAAATTGACCTGGAACAAAATGCGGTTCAACTTCTCAAACATTTTCTGTGTGGATCCATTCAATAAAATAATCGAATCATTTCAATCCAGAGTGTTACCTTTTTTATATACCTTTAGGTAGATTATGAAACTGTAATGGTAAAAGTGGATCCATGAGAACCTTGATGTGCCATAAAGACAGACCAATGTATTAAAATGGGCTTGCTTTGCAAATACGAATAAAAACAAGCCGTCTTTAGTATTCAAAGGACTGTAAAACCAAAACCTTGAAACTACAAGGACACGTCTTTCCTTTTTTGAAGTAATTATACCCCTATTCCCACACGGCCGGCCGTACAGAGAGGCTCCAAACTTACAAGCTTAATATTCGTCTCTGTCACCTGCATTTCACATTTATATATTCCTCAGCATTTAAAGTAGAGCAGAGCATAATTAGCATAATAAGTGATTTTGATTAAAAAAAAGGTAAATATATCACTTTGTGACATCATGAGCCAACTTTAAAGCACCAAATATAAATTCCTGGATCTTTAGATTATATCATCTTATATTCTCCTATTGCTCAGAAAAAGGCTCCAGAAGTAGAAACGTTAGCAGAAATGAATATAAAGAACTTGAAGTTGGAGTAATTGAGATCTATCTACTTGCACAGGTTGTTTTTTGTTAGTTTGAGCATTTTGTTCTTTACTTTTATGATCTTTAAATAGTAAACATACTCAGGAAGAAGAAGGTTGCGGGTTAAACTCCACCTATGGGACCTTTCTCTGTTGAGTTTGCATGTTGCACTCTGAATTGTCCGTTGGCGTGGATGTGAGTGTGAATGTCTGTCTGTCTCTGTTTCTCGGCCTTGTGATGAACCGGCGACTTATCCAGAACCGACCCTGCCTCTCAGCCAATGTCAGCCGGGATTCTTTCCAAATCCCCTGTCTCAGGATAAGCGGTGACAGAAAATGGAAAGAAATGGGAAAATACACCAAGGAGAAGAGGTTCTTCTACTTTTCCAAACTAGAATGTCTACACAGCAGAAACTGGATGGTAGGGATGGAGCCAACGTCACGCTGGGAAATTCAATACGATAGATCAGTCTCTGCCATTTTCAGATCTTACCTCGCAGTAACACGTAAGTATGGGTTCTCATTGAGACAGAATCACCTATATACCGGGTCTGAATGGAAGAATTCCCTCAGTGGGATCTCTTGTCTGGCCTTAGGCTTTGACACAAAACTTTCAGGTGATGACACTTAGTGCAACCTCTTTCCCCTCCTCTTTAAATACAATGACTGTATTAGTTCTTCTCCGACACGCCTGATCATAGACAGAGACAGAGCTGTAACTTTCAGGGAGTGTAGGAGCAGCATCATCGACGTCCAGAACCGGCAGCGCCACCGCAGTGAAGCCCATAAAAGGCCCACTGCTGTGAAAGTCAGCTGAATTCCACACATATGGAAAACAGCACATGGGCGTTGACGCAACTGGTGAGTAACAACTGCAGCAGCTGCAGCCTTGCTTTCTGAAGCGTTTTCGTCTCAGCGAGGAGCCTCGTTACCGCGCAGCCCCCTCGTCTCCATCATCCAAGCCTGGAAAGGAGGAGCGGCTATATTTTTAAGTCCGGGTTCGTGTTCCCTCATCAGCATGGTGCACACTTTCCCCACTGACAGCACAATCTCCGGTGAGAGAGGAGCTCTCGCTCCGAACATGACCTGCAGTTTCATCTCCCGATGAAGAGTTTGGAATGTTAGGGGATTCGGTGCTAAGCTGGGTGGCTTACATTTACTTTGAGCTCATCCAGATCTCGGTGGTTGTGTCATTGTCATCTCATCCTGAGCCTGATATGCATTCTTTGGATCGCCTTTCGTTTTAAATCAAGGAATATGTGCGGGCTGATGCTGAAATGAAAAAATAAATAAAGATCAAAGGAGTCTTCTTGAATGTGAGAATCGGCTCCTGCCAGGACTGAGGGGCTGTGCCACCCTCCTTGCTAATGAAAGGAAGACTCCGTTGCTTCTCAGAAGGTCAGGCTTAAAACAGACTTGTTTGGTGTGCTTTGCCGGAGACTTAATCCTATAAAAACAAATGCGACACGGGCTCCAAAGGCAAACTTTGATGTGCGCTTCAGTAATTAAGTGTGACCTCTCAGGTATCCCCCTGCGAGCTAACTACGGAGGAGTTTCTTTGAGGTGGTGCCACTGTTCTCATCAGTGTGTAGGCGACTGATTCTGGCCTTCAGCGGTACCGTACCATAGCTCGACTGTGACTCACCTCAGCAGCACACTCCCAGAGAGCGTCCGACTTAAGGGATCTCGAGGGGGAGCTACGCCCTACCTGATCTGCTTAGCCTCTCGCAGATCTAAATAGTAAAAAAACCCTCACCCAAACAAAAACACACAGTTCTCCGCGGTAAAAGGAAATTTGCGGCACCTAAGCATACATTATTTAGATTTCTTGTCATAAGCTGCATTTTTCTGCAGGGGACATAATACCACAATGCAACACTCCTGAGCTCAGGGGCAAATATCTCACATAGCCGGAGAGGCAGAATAGTAAATGGAGCGTAGCCACGCCGGATCCGAGCAGCGTTTCAAGTCCTTGACATTTAGCCCATTCATCATACCACGCCACAGTCTGGGCATGGGCTTCACTACAGACAGGGAGGGCAGGGAGGAGAGGGTCTGGCTGGCGATCAATTTGAGCAAATTGAAAATGTCACGGCCTACTCAACCCCGGCAGGGAGCCGGAGGAGCCCTCAACTCCCCGCTGAGTCGCCCTCCAACACCTCTAGCTTTATATTCCCACCTCCACCTCTCCAGATGTTTGGACCGCCCCCCCACCTGGGCACCTCTGCCCTGCCATTCCACTGAGGATAGCTTAAATGTAGCCTGGCTAGTTTTCAGACACTGTGGAGTCCCCAGCAGAAAGCCTAAAGGGTTATTTTAACCCCAAATTTAAGAATATGATGTAAAATATTTTTAGGGCTTAGTTTTATCTGGACCGTTTGCTTTTGTTTGTAGAGTGTCTGCGATTTTTTTTTTCTTGCGAAGCGACAGAGTTAAATACAATGGATGTGTGTATATTGTGCTCAAAGGTGTGGATATTGTAAAGTCCATTTTCCACTCAATTAGACGGCATTATTAAACAATTTAACAAACTTCAGTCAGTAATAAACATGTGAAAAGAATGAGAGACGAAACTGATTGGTTTGGATCTGCTGCAGAAGGTCCAGGAGAAGCTCAGAGTGGAGCAGGTGGAGGGAGGAGATGTCTGTCTAGCAAACGCAGGTAAATGCTGCCAAATGCTCGCTGTAAACACCTGATCGACATAGAGAAGAGTGCCGCCGTCAGCCTGTAGTCATTTCACACTTTACTGAACATCAAGTTCAAATTTAATGAGCATAAAACCCCAACTCCCCATCCTGCATTTAACTCCATCCTCCATCATTGCTCTCTTCTTATACACTTTCTTCAGTCTGTGTGGTGTCACTCTCTTTATTCATTCATTTTCTGTGGCTAAGTCAAACATGTACTTTGGTGCTGTAGTATTTTTAGTTAGATGTTAGTTTTTTTATTTTTGTAGACGACTATCATCCATTACTCTGATTTCCCTTTTTTAATGGTCTGATAAAACTTTCTCAGTCACTTTTTAGATGATGAGGTCCCACCTGAACACCACCCACCTGTGCTTCTCTGACTGGAGTTTTTTTTGCAATGTCACGTTCATCAATTCACCAATCAGGACGTAGCAAATCCTGATAACCCTGAGCAACCTCATTCTGTAGAGTCTGTGGGTCATTTGGTCTCTGATCAAACCAGCACCAACACGGTCAGGGTGAAGAAGACGTTTCTGTGGGAGGATATTCTTCAAGCCTCGTTGTGAAGGATTTGAATATTTCAGACATTTTCAGTTTTGAGTGATAAGATAGAAAACGACACACCAACAGAGAGCGGCGTTTGTTCGTGAATGTGTGCGTCAGCTTCAAATACTGAATCAAGGCTGCTTTGCTTCCTCATTATCATGCTGTTATTTGTAGGCACTGATTTGCATTTAGCTCTGATACACTTTATTTTTACATTTCCACATGCGGTTATATTCTATTTTTCTTGTACTTAGTAACTGTTACTGCACTTTTGAGCCTTCTCTTGAACAAGAATTTCCTTTGGGATTTAATCAAGTTCTATCTTATCTTATTTTATCATAATAGATGTATCTATCCACGCTTTGCATGAGTGCTGAGAGTTTGATCTCACAGATTTCAAACATGTCTTGATCAGGATTGCTAGAGTATGTCTGTCAGAACTCTGGTCACATGTTTGCTTTCAGACATCCCCAGGTAAAAATATAAAGATCTGCATATAGACCGACACATACAGCCTTAGGCCTTAACAAGTAATAACCAGTCTAAAATAAAACGGAACAAACTTCTTCATCAGCTTGGACTTTTCCCCCCCATGAATGAAAGAAAAAACACGATTTTTCCATCTGTAATACCTTTAAGCGGACATTTACTCGAATACTGTACGTGAGTAAAATGTGAAGTAGTTGTACTTTTCTGAGTAATTTTATTTGATGCTATTCTTTCTACGTGTCACTGAAAGCTATAGCTTCCAGTTATTTTCTCTGATAACCAAATATTCAAACTCTTCCTGTGTAGTGAAAACTAAAAATTATTAATTAAAAGTTGAATGTGAGATAATTTCATGGATAAATAATTTTGTTTATGGAATGATAAAGTTGGCTTAGCTCATAAATTAAACTTTGCCTACGCTGTCATACCCAGCAGCAAGGTGTCTATCACTGTACAGCCCCCAATCCCCTGCATTGTACAAGTAATACCCCTGATTTATGTCCACAAAACAGGGTTTTTTCGTAAAAAAAAAAAAGGTCATCCTTGTGAGTAAAAGGTTAACTTTTAGACTAAAATATGATATAAAAGTCATATTAGATTTATTGATTTCATTGAGTTGATTCTTATATACCAAGTTTTTACTAAACTGGACCAACGGTTAGGAAGTTATGTTTGAAAAACAGTGTTTTTTGTAGAAAAAACAAACAAAATTAAATGATGAAATATTGTAGTAGAGTATAATTTGTAGATATCTTTGAGTCGATTCACAAGCACCAAATTTGGACTAAATCGGACCAATCGTTTAGAAATAATTGCCCAAATCTTTTGGGGATAAAGCTCCCCCTAGTGTCGACCTTCAACGTGGTAATGAGGTTAATGTGGATAGAGAATTTGAAAATGATCCATGAAACAGTTATTCTGAGTCATTGCGTTAAGACCAAGGATCTGCGGCGGTGGCGATGATGATTCCATAATATCCCCGGCATATTTGAGATATGATAAACAATTTAAATTCCATCTTGATTATCAGGAAAATCTGACAAAGCTGAAAACGTGTTGATCTTAGGAAATGATGATAATTGAGATATGCTTGCCCATGAAGGTCAGCTCTATTCATTTGGAAAAGGACAAATGCAGCTTTTTACTTTTAGTTGGAGGTTCAGAAAAAATTTAGTGTCATAGACGGCTGCACTTTTATTATGAGATATGTGACACAAGAGGGAAAGGTTGAAGGGTCATCTGTTACTCTTATGCAGGTCTGCTGCGCCCGTTTTCTATTAGGAAAGTAAAAGTGCTTTATTTTGATTTTGAGATTTGGTTGAGTGAGACAAGGCCCCACCACTATAATGTATATAATAGTATTATTCTCAATACTATGAGCAAGCATACAAATACACAGATTTTCTATTTTCCATGAGACGAAACAAAAACCTTTATATGAGCGTATAATGATCGTTTTAAAACTTAAAAAGGAAAAATGGAAATCTGAGTCCATGAATCAGACTGTTTCAGGCATGAAAACTGAAATATGGGCTTCTCTAGGTCTTGATGGGTCCTGAAATACTAACAAGATCTTTGATAAAGCTCTCCCAAATTAGGGATGGATTGGGTTTGAGTTGCTGCCTAAAAGCGAATGAAAACATTTGGTGCCTCTTCCGAGTCCTTGAAAAAGAAACCTTGTTATTAACAAAAGCATAGAATGAGTTTTTGCTATTGAAACAAAATACTCTGTATGGTGCTCTGAGAGCAGAATACATATTTATCGTCTAACAAACCGCTCTCATGCCTGAGGTGCATCCAGCCCCAGTGACAACAAGATGACCCTGCAACCCCACCCATCGGTGCCCCCCCCCCTGAGCAGCAGCTAATGATACTGGAGAAGCTGAGATCGAGTATTTGTCACTGGAGGCCCTCAAGAATATATGAGCCTGCCCTTTTTGTGCAAGTTTTCCAATCTTGCTCAGCCTTTCCAAAAGCACTCTTAAGAGTGCATGATGCTGAATTGTGGGTGGCTGATGGGTACCTGGTGAAGAATGCCGAAATCAGACGTGAGGCAAAAAGAGCTCCTTCAGTCGCTCTGCCATTTTCAAATGGACGATACAAGGATGTTATCTGCACTCACAGAGGAATGTAAGAGCTGATCCCAAGGATTTAAGCCCAAACCTTTGATTAGGCTTGTTGTCTATTCTTGAAATCTTTGACGGCTGCACTTAGAACATTTTAGCATGAATGCTCAAAACTCCCAGCAGTGCCACCCCCCCATGGGTGCTGTCGGCGTTCTGTTGCTCGGTAGAGGAGTGCAGGGTTTGTTTTTTGCCTCAGCGTGACTCCTGTTTTTTGTGCATGTAGGTGGAGGGAAGCATTGTCACTCCTCTTTCTTTCTTTTTCTAGTCTCAAATTAGGTTTCAGAGCCGGTGTAATGTCCTACAGCTGCATGATGATTGGACCTTTTTGCAAAATAAATGTGTTTGTTAACGTGTGGCGTTTCCGTATTAGTCACGCACAGATGAGTATGCATCCCCTTCATCGAGCAGTGACATGCCAAAATAAAAAGTAAAGTGGCATTTGGAGATGCCTTTGCCACTCATCCAAGTGAAACAGATGAGTTTGTCACACAGAGGCGGAGCGATGAAGCGTTATGTGTCTTACCTATGTGTTTTCCATACATGTGGAAGAAGAAGCCGAAGCAGTAGGCTGGCGGGTTGGTGATCCCGTAAGGGTTTTTAGGGGCTACGTTGAAGAACGGGCTCACGAGTCGTGCCTGTTCACCTTCCTTTCGTGGTCGCGATGTCTCGATGTACATGTAGAAACCTTGAACCACCGGGACACGCACAAAAAACACAAAGGGGATATAAATATATAACAC
This sequence comes from Lophius piscatorius, assembly GCA_009660295.1. Lineage (NCBI taxonomy): Eukaryota > Metazoa > Chordata > Actinopteri > Lophiiformes > Lophiidae > Lophius > Lophius piscatorius. The sequence goes on from VRLP01001204.1 coordinate 66,948, forward strand.
AAAGCATAGACGCAAAATCAGCTTAGTTTACGATTCCCATTCTACAGCTCCAAACTTCAAGCTGCAAAGCTTTTCCAAACACAGCTACATTTAAAATATCTCTGTGCTTTATCACCGCCTACGGTTTTATTTCGTAGTTTCCACCCCTAAATATCCCCCAATCCCCTTCGTTGTAAAAGCCATACGCCTGATTGAACTCCTCAAATTAAGTTTGGAATGATGTCCACAGTATTTTTATTTTTTTTTGCAAAAAAGCTTTTGTAAAATATGATGGCACGAATACTATTGTGGATAAAATTCTCCCTGGTGCTGGAACTACACAACCGCTCTCCCCCAAAATCCATTCAGTTCTTATTCGTATTAAGGTCTATTAGGGTATAACATTTGAAAATGATCCCTCAAATAGTTTTTGAGTTTTTAAAAAAAAAAGAAGAAAAGAAATATGTTTAAAAAAGACATTCTTGAGTCGATTGAAATGCAGCAAATTTTAACTTAATCGGACCAACAGTTAGGAAGTTATGTCTGAATAACTGTTTTCTTTTCATAAAAAAACCTTCCCCTAGAGAGTATGAAAAGATCATTTTGAGTAAAACATAAGGTGTGCAACATAGATATCCTTGAATCCATTCATATGCATCAAATTTGGACTGAATGGGACCAACGGTTGAGAAATTATGGCCCTGAAAACTTTTGGAGTTAAAGCTCCCCCTAGTGTCAGAAATATACAACCGACCTTTTCCAAAATTAGTCCGCTTCTTCTTCACCCTAAGGTCTATGGAGGTGGGAAGTCTGACAATAATCAATGGAATGGTTTTTGGGTTATGTCCAGAAAACTGCATTTTTTATTCTAAAAGTAGGTAAAATATGATATTTGAGTTGAGTTGATTCATTTGCACCAAATGCATGAAACTTTTCTAGGCTGCAATGAGGGGTCCGATTAGCATGCCGGTTTTAAACAGAGTAGCTTCAGGTTAAAGGTTGGTTTAACAAGTTTCCCCGGATCTATGCAATAATGTTCTCACAAACAATTAGACTAATGTTCAAATAAATAAATATAAGGTTGAGGTTCCAATAACATTCATCATCTTTGATCGTAATTACCAAACAAATACAAACACTGTAATGAGTACAGAGAACTTGCTGAGTGTGCCTTGTGGATATCTTCTACACACAACCACACACACGCGTTGTGCCTCACTGTAAAGCTACACAAACAGCAGATGTAAACTTTCAAAATCTGGGAGCTTCTGCCAGATGATGCTCAGAATCCTACAAATACTTTCCGACTGTCCACTTAGACACCAACAAATTATTTGTGGCTGTAAAGATGAGGAACCCGCTCAGTTTATTTTTTTGGCCTGACTGCGATAGAATGATGGAAATGAAACCTTCCATAATAAAGATAAGGGGCGGGGCTTTCTATGAAGGACGCTTCTCCTTTTATTAAATCAAAAATAATACCAGTGGGATTACATTCATGCTCCCTAAGTCAGGAACTAGCAGATGTGATCCCTCCAATGTGACCATTGAAGGTGGCCGATGAGCCATACTTCACATTCCTCCAGCCAGAATCTAGTGGAATGTCTCCTTCAGTCAGGTCTTATACTGTTTGCATAAGATTATCTGATATCAGATAATCTTATGCAAACAGTAACGGGTCTGGAAATGAAATGGCGGACGATTTGAAACCATTTGGTGATTAAAGCCAATGCATTATTTACTGCTTGAGCTGATGCTGGTGCTACTGCATTCCAACACACACACCTTTCTCTGATGGGTTCCTGCAGACACCATTTTGGTGATTCTGTTTTTATTAAGTGACCGAAAATGGAACTCCTGAATAATACTTTCTGCATATTTTTCTGATTTAAGCACCTGTGTAAAAAGGGAAAATGAAGGATGTTGGATTGTGCTGAATGAAGCCTGTGGTGACACAGTGAGTGGAGTTGAAGTCATTGATTATTACTCATTATTATGATTATTATTTAACATTCGGAACTTTCAGTCGGATGTATTTATCAGGGTTCATGGGAACATCTTTTTCGCAAACAATCAGAATGATAATCACGCTGTTTGCCAGTGCATTAGGGGGATTTATGTATTCATGCTTGGATTACATTAAAAAATAACAGTGTGCTGTCGGTTTAATGTGTGCATTAAACCATTTATTTTCCCCAACAGTGAGCAGACGCCACACCGACAGCATGCCAACGCAACCACTTACATCCAGTAACTGTGGTTTTTCCCGTCGCTATATAATCCTGATGTTTGATTGGTTAGCTATGGAGATAAATATGAAGCTGAGAAATCCAACTGAATAATTTAACTCACTGGTTAGTAAATATTATATACAGTATATTTAATGTCACTGACCTTCCTCATGTGCTCTTTGCGTTTTTTCTCAGTGTCTCTCATCCCACCTCATTTTAGATTTGATTGTTGGAAATTATCATTGAACTTACATTTATAAGTTTGAAGCCTAGAAGTCAAGCTTTCAGGTCTTTTTCACTGCTGGTTTCAGTCAAAACATCTCTAACATCACACCTGATTACATGCTAAAAAGTCCAAGATGTGAATTTTGATGGAACATCAGACCAGGCTGCAAAAAAGGTAACCCTCAAATGTCTGTCTGTGTAGATTCTCATTCATCCGGGTCATGGTAACCAATGTTGGTTGGATCCAAACCAACTGGACTTCCGTTTCAGCTTGAAGACGTTTCACCTCTCATAGAACTGAAGAAGCCTAAACAGAAGTCCGGTTGTTTTGAATTTAAACCACAGGGGTAAACCTTTAATGACAAAAGCATTGTTGTGTATGTTACCCCTGTAGGAAGTAATCTGGACCTGAGGTCATTTTCATAAATTGCACGGGGCTTCAGTGATAGTAAACCTGTAAAAAAGCACCATTCCTGTTATTTGTAAAGTAAAAATTGCACCGAAAATCACCAATCATATTTCACCAAACACAGAGTGAATATATATATATATATATATATATATATATATATATATATATATGGCAGCTGCGGATGATATGATGAAATAGTGTTTGGAACTGTGCGCTGGAAATGTTGCCAACGGAGGAGCCGAATAATCCACCGCTAGGAGTTATCACAGAAGGGGTCTGGGTCGACACCGCTGAAGTGAGTACAGGAGGCACTGGTGGGTTGGGCAACTGACGGCGGCGGCTGGGGTCAGACAATCCGAGGGTAATGACCGGATCGCGTCGCGTCCTGCACTAGGGGTGAAACTCTCAACCTCAACCTACCGCCTCGTCCGTCTGACCTCCAGTACCTTTGCCTGCCCCAGAGCACCCCTTAACGCTGACAGCTGACCTGGTTGCAGGACATCATATGGTGGGGAATAATGCAAGTAAATTCAAGTAAAAATACAGATTTTGCTTATCCCGTGTGAATGCAGCGCACGAAACACGGGTATTTGGGGGGGGGGATTTCTGGTTCCTACAAGGCTATAGTCATCCTGTGTGAATGAGGCTTATGACAGTAAACATGCACACTTACAAACTGATTTACTTCACTTTCGTTTGAGGTGAGGTATAATTTCTGAACTCTGTGTTTAGGGATTTTATAGTCGAAAAAAAAAAAAAAAAAAACACTCTCAAAAGTTTCTGGATGCCAGGTATTGTTTTTGCTACAGCTAGCCAATGATCGGACAATCACTGCCTGGGGTATTAAGCGAAACATTTAAACTTACCCTGCTTGGAACCACTGCGGTCCCCACTGGGCCCAGTGTTGGGTGTATACTTAGTATCACGGGTGGCGGCACTGTGCCGCGTCCAGTCAAAATCATCATTCTTGTCCTGGGTGAACATGCAGATGGGCTCTTCCTCAAAGCTGCAGTGGAACTCTCCTGGTGAGCGACAGAGCAGAACCAGGCTCTTACATTCACTTCATTACCAAAGAGTCAGACCTGTGACGATGCCGTATGTTTGTCCTTGTCCCACCAAATTCAGTGATGTGAGAGCGTGCTGCTTTTTCACCTACAAACACATGCAGTTTGCTTCAGTTCAGAGAGAAAGGCCATGCAGGGACATGCGGCACCTGAAAACAGCCAATGACGGTGTGTTACTGAGGGAATGTGTGTATCTGAGGTGGTTATTAGACGCTATACCCTGACAGCCCGCTAGTGAGGGATGGTGTATGGCGTTCAATAAACACACAGTCACCGGCTTTACTTTAGTAAGGAGAAAACTGTTCAGGTGGTAATGGTTCTCAACATTGAGTACTTTACATTCATACGGTGTGAATCGGATTTTCAGGATTGACAGTAAAAATGTGTTGCTTGCCCTTGATTGATGATTTATGCTCTCTCACTATTAGGACTTTGTGTAACAACTTCTTAAAATGGTCACCACCTCCCTCCTTCATCACGCTCCATCTTTCTCTACAGTGGGTGTGAAAGGGGAAATATTATATTCCCCCTCCACCTCACCCTGCCTCCTCCTCTCGTGCTCTCAGTGTTCCTTTGACTGGGATTTTCATACTAGTGGAGTGGGCAGGGAGAATGACACTATGGATTTTCTCACACTTCAAGGAAAAAATCTTGAACTAATTGCATCCCCGTCACAGGGGTCACATGTCAGGGAACGGCCAGGAGTGAACATTCCAGTCCTTAGTCAGAGATCACATGCACGGTTAAGCCACTAGATTTAATGAAGGGGTTGGAACAGCAGAGTCAAAACCTCCTTGTAACAAGCAAATAAAAACGCATAACTAGCAGACGGCGTTCTCCTCAGAAGTGTCCTGAAAGAGATAGTAAAAAGGAGCATTTGGATTCAGTATGCAGGGATGTGTTCTGATAAATATTCATTGATTTATTAAAACGTTGCCGGGAGCAGTTTGGAGTGGTGACCTTGGGAGGCGCAGAATTTGCAGCTTTTACTCAGGTGATAGAGGTAACCGAGGAAAGGAGTGGGTGGATGGACAAAGGAGAGGAAGAGGGCATCGATGCTGCGAAAGAGATAGTGAGACCAGGAGGAAAAGAAGCGGTGGAGTGGGAGAGCGGATGAAGGGGGCCGAGATGCAGGCGCTCTTGACTCTTCCCCTCACAGGCGTGCAGATTTAAATAGAGGTCTGGCTCCTCGCGCTAGACACTAACGCCCCCATCCACTCTGAGCTGAAATGTTTTCACCTTCTGCGCGTGGAAGAGATAGGAGGATTTGGAGGAGCGGCGGAGAATGGGGAGAAGAGGAGGTGACGCAGCTTCCCTCAGGGATTTGGGTAATGATGTTGGTGATTAGGATGTTTTTTTATTATGTCGGCAATGTTTGTGTGAACACCCACCAAAATATAGGTCTATATAAATAAATAATCTGCAATGCACAACATCGCACTGCAGCGCAGGGAAATAATGATTAAATGTAGATTCTCAGGGTGTGCATAATGTGAATTTATTAAGTTTCAACAATGAAGTGTGTCATAAATGGGACTAAACATTAAAGCATGCAAACACATGCTGCGAAAATGACTGCATAAGTAATGCACACGGAGCACGAAGCATGCAAACACGCTCATGGAAATACACACATACACAAACTCCATGCAAATACACCAATCAGCCATAACATTAAGATCACCTGTCTAAGATTTTGTTTGCTCTGTGTTACTCTGTGTGTTCTGACAGCTTTCTATCAGAACCAGCGTTGACCTTATCAGCATTGTTGCTGCAGTAACTGTTCTGTGGGAGTGAAGTACATCAGCTAGCCGTCGCTTTTTTATGTACATTATTATACAGCACTGGGTTACCATGTTCACCTGTTATCCTTCCTTAGATCGCTGTGATTGGTATTAACCACTACTGAAGCAGAACCGCCAACAAGATCAGCAGTTCTGGAGATTGCCCTGACCCAGTCATCTAGCCATCACAATCTGGTCCATGTCAAAGTCGCTCAGATTCTTACCTTTTGCCAATTTTTTGCTGATTCCATCATAGAAACTTCAGGACAAAGTGTTTGCATGCTGCCATTGTAATGAGTTAATCAATGTTATTCTGATTTCAACTGCCAGCGGTCATAATCTTATGGCTAATTGGTGTACACTCCATCTCTGGAGTGATGATGTGACTGATAATGATGACTCTCAACATGTGAACCAGCCTGCAGTAAGATTATACAGAATCCCTGAAGGAAAGTCTGATTTGTTGAATTTGGTTGAAGAGAACTATTAGAAGCATCTTCCGCTGCGGTGCGGCATGTTGAGAGCCACATCTTGACAGAAATTACAGTTCCTTTGAATCTCCCGGTGTCATGGCAGAATAACCCTGCTCTCCGGTGAGGTGCACATTACTTACTCAGGTGAGGGTTGATGGGAGCTGCGAAAGAGGAAGAGCAGGCATAGTCATTAGTACAGAATACCTCAGCTGTCTGTCATTACGAGAAGCGCTCATTAAGAGGAAATGTGCACAGCCGTAAAAGCGCTCAAACTGTCACACTTTTGGCTCATAAGGTCTTTTGTGAGCCATACTACAGGTTAGATCTTACACATGCAGGCAGTAGCTGCTGCTATTAACCTTTTGTCCCGCTGTCGTCTACCGTTTAGGCACACAGCTAATAAAAGTCTACATGTATAAACCTTACACGCTCTGCTCGGTGTTCTGCTGCCATAAGACTAAATGAAAGAGGCCCATGGGGAGGTGGGAAATATTGTCCTGTGATATTAAAACACTAGGAGCATATTAGAGCGCTCAGGCTCCATCTTCATCAAATGATTTTGCTTTTAAAGTGGGCATTCAAAAGGCGAACACAAAGTTAAAGAAGAAGCAATCCAAAGGCCCACATGTACTGGATATTCATCCAGCAGAATGAAGGAAAAGACGTGAGGGATTTAAGGTGGGACAGGCGACGGCAGGCGTTCCCTGCCTATTCTCTAGAAAACAACGGGATTAGGACGACCGGCCTGACCACATTAATAAGATTAGTGGGAAACGGCTTGTCATTATTGCCACTTGCCGACATTACTGATGTTCTCAGTCAAGGTGAGTTCCATTTAGAGCGCTAAACCTACTTTATTCTTCTACTTAGAAGCCAATAAATCATAACAATGACTACTAATCACATGCAGTTGCCCGCTAATCACTATTCTGTAACATCCCATGATTCCCTCTGTGTTCTCAACACCACCATTATGGGAGCAGTTAGACCAAACGCTCATGAATTGAGTGGGGTGAAATAAATGCATCTGTGCATGCCGTCCACCTCAACGCCGTTCAATGCTTCCCACATTGATAATTTAAGAAGACACTGCCGAAGCAAACACAGAAAGGTCAAGGGTATCATACGAAGTTGCAATGAGCCAGTTAGTCTGCACTTCACTTTTTGCAGAGTAAATACCATTTAACCTGTCAAGAAGATTCATGGGCATTTTCATGATCGATTGCTGACCGGCTGAATAGACGCCATACGTCGGCTTTACCACGAAACTATGTTGCTGCATGATTTATGGATCCTTGCTGTTCATGGGGGGAATTGATTTTAATCTAACCAATTAAAGTGAGTAAAACAAATCATTCCTACAAAAGAAAACATGTACTGAAGAGTGGTGAAGTACCGCAGACCGGCCCGAATGTGTCTTTTTTTTTTTTAACCCTTTAATGTCCTGCTCAGCTGTTTGTTTGAGCACATTTTGAGTCACTTTTTATCTTTAATAAATGTATCTGAACCTGTTTATAATATGACCCAGTGGCAACATGTATACTCTAAAGAGTAAATGGCCGAGGACGGAGCCCTGGGGTACACCAAAGGTCAAAGGGGTCACTGAGGAGGAGGCATTAACAATGACTTTAGTCCTATTCAATGTGTAGGGTTGTTTTTTTAACATTTTGAATGAATGAATGGGAATTAAGTCTTTATTTCCAATATGCAATAGAATAACATTTAAATATGGAAAAATTATATAGCCTGGTGCGTTACCAAAATAAAATACTATTTACAAAATAATAATAAATAAGAGCAAAGTAAAAAAAACGCAAACAGTAAATTTGCTTCAAATGTCTAGAAGGGAGTGGGAAGAAGTATGAACTTATCGTATTCCACCCCTTTTCCATTAATTAATAATTCTTCAAATGCTTCCGGTTTAAATCATAACTTATGAGAGAATATATATGCCCCAAAGAAATAAACAATGTTTAGAAATAATTCTCCCCTTTCTTGGTGGGACGATTAAAGGCTTAAATTAGTGATTTCTGTTTATTGCTGTACAGTTCATGGAAATTCATGCCCGCTTGTTTATTTGCGGTGCAGGAAAAACAGAATAAGCAAGTGAGGAAACACTGAAAGAGAGAAGAAGAGAGACAACAAACAACTCTAATGTCCCGCTAAATCATAATAAACACTCAGAACGGGGCCAGCGGTTGCGCCGGATAGAACCGGCCGTCCGCCCATGCCGCATTAAAGCTTTATCTTTCATGTTACAGATTCTGTTTTGAAAATACCTGCATCCCAGCACTCAGTGCTTCTGAATCTACTCTGGACTCTACAAGGAATGTGCTGCCGCTTTGAGGAGCAAAGGTTTTAAATGACAACTCACAGGTGAAACGGATGCTGAGTTTCCTGACAACAACCGTTCTTCCAGTCCCCCTCCTGCGTTCTCTTTCAGTCTTCTATTTCCTTCATCTCTCCTCAGCCTCTCCGTAATCCTTCCTGCTGCCCTCCTTTCTTTGCTCGGAGATGATGGTTATTAAAGTATGTGCCTTAGTCCGTTTCTTGCACCATCCTCAGACTGAATCCCAGTACTTTTGTCTAGACAGAAGTCAGATCAAGAAATGTGCTTTTCCCACTGAGCAGCTGAATCTTTTTTAGCCTTTTCTCTGACTTCACTATTATGCCTCCTGAAACTATGTGTGTTAATTTTTTCTCAAATAGCATTGACGAAGGTATGGAAAGCCTCAAACAAGCTAAAAAACCATTAAAAAATAGCTTTAGTTTATTTCTTAATGCTGCAGCAAGCTGTTTTACCCTCGGGCTCAACGGCGGATTTAGCTACGGGCGACATGGCCAGCCGCCCAGGGCGGCATCTCGCCCTGGGGCGGCATCGCGCATGCATCAATTAAAAGAAAAAAAAAAAATCTAAATGGTGACGTCGCTGATTGTTTTTTTTATCGCTAGTACAGCATGCATGTCAATTACAATGTCAACGTTTGGGCCAATGAGGCTGGTCGGATTGGGCGCCACTCTGGTTTGTGAGCGGACACGTTTCCTCCTGCCGAGAGGTATCCCATGGTCAGAGGTGGGAGATGGGAGATGGGGAGGGGCGTTGGAGGGTCAGAACCTGTAAAGATGGATATAGATGGGAGGGAGGGAGGTTCGCCCATACAAGCTAAAACCGGCCCAGCTCCAGCTCAGAAAGGAATAATGCAAAGATCAAGGACACAATGTCATTTTTAGTTCTCAAGGTCAAGTTTTCCATACAGCTCATCTCACATGACAGGTCATGTCCTCCACCTCATTTGAATAAGGAATGAGGTGTGTCTTACTTCCGGGCTTCTACTTTCCCAACCGAGAGGAAGAAACAAACAGCTGTTTGATGGATCAGTGCGATCCATCCCAATCCTCATTTGAATTGAAACGCAACGTGGGCTCATTGACCGCCAAAAGGACAGCGGCCCGCAGAGAGCCTGTCCATTTACAAACACTAACTTCATCTTGGCAGGACTCCCTGCCCCCTGGCTTGTGGCAGTCTTACAGAGCAGCAGACAATTCTAAGGCTGCAGCCAAGTGTCCCCGCAGACAACGGCAAGACTTTTTTTTTGAACGCACTCTTCAAGATTCCCATCCATCATGTTTATGAGGCTTGGGTGGATGCCAGGAGGTTCTGAGAAAACCCTGTCACGGCTTCACAGCACCAACCATCAGATGGAATAATAACAGCGTGGGCAAATGTAATTTTGCAATCTTCCCTCATGTCACCCTGACAAAAATAACACGAGCGACATCACAAGTATTGCGTCCCTCAATCATTGGGACTATTCTGCTTCGATCCTGCTGCGACGCACACACAGACAAACCTCGTCCAACAAGCTTCCTCTGATTTGTCCTGGTTTTGCCAGATTGTGCGTACGACACAGTGATGCAAGCGATTCCTTAATGGACTTCCAGATGAATTAGCTTTGCTGGGTTTGAATAGTAAAGGATAGAGGCATGAAATGTGGATAACCTAACAACAGTGTAGTCCTTTCATTTTCACTGACACAGACGAGAAGATTGATATCGCTGCCATCTCTAGCCATCAAATATGGAGCTGGCACCAGCGGGGGTTTGCTCCCTGGGTCCTATGTTCCTTAGTTCATGTCCTATTTTTCTCTCTTAGTGAGAAGGTTTGAGAAGATCCACGCCTGCCAACAGCTGCTTAGCTTGTTGCACAGATTTGCTGACTTCTCTATTCTGATTGATCGATGACAGCATTTTACTGATAAATAATAAACTCATCACATCAATCTACACGATGAATTCCATTTTTGCTCACTTTGAAACACACTTAGCAGAGTTTTCCCAAATTAATTCTAAAGCATTTGTAGAATTTACTGTTTAATGTGAATTACGATGCAAGTAAGTAAGAAAACTTAATTCTTCGGATTAATACAAAAGTATTTAATCAAGAGAGACAGAGACTAAAGAGAGATTCATTGTTTATTGCAACAGATGTTGCGTGCTAATTAGCCAATGAGAAAGTCTTTGCACTTCAGGGAGATTGTGATTGAAGGGTCTCTGCCCGGAGCGTCAGCAGGTTAATCTGCCTTTGGTAAATAATAACAATAGTAATACATTTAATTTATAACGCACTTTACATTTGGATCAAATCTCAAATGCTACAAGGGAAAGCATCATTAAAAAAATTATAATTTGAATTATATAAAAATATGAGCAAAAAGCAGCAACGTTAATTAAAAGTTATAGATTCTGCTAAAAAGGAAAGTTTTAAGTCCTTTTTTAAATGTGTCATTCGTCTTTGAAGCCCTCAGATGGTCAGGGAGGGCATTCCACTGACGAGGGGCAACAGAACAGAAGGCCCGATCACCCATGGTGCTGAGGTTCGTCAGCACCATGGAGGAGGCGATATGAGTGGGTAGAAGGGAACATGCTGAAGACAGTTTAGGTAGGGGGGTGCGTTACCACTGGTGAGTGAGGAGAGAGATCTTATAATCAATCCTTTTGGAGACGGGAAGCCAATGAAGGGAATGAAGAACGGGGTGATGTGTTCGTGTTTACGAACTCTCATCAGGATAGTTGCAGCACTGTTTTGAACATACTGAAGTCTTTGAAGACTTTTATCAGGGATCCCGGTGAGAAGATGGTGGTTTTGGCGTCTGGATACTGGTGGAAGTGGTGGCTGATGACACAGCTGAGACTGATGATTGATGAAGTTGATTTATGGGTATGGTAAGGGCAGAGATGAAGAAGTTGATGGTGTGTGACCGAGCAACATGAAAGAACTAAATGAATGGAGAGAATCATATTTAATAATAATGACGAATGTGTGTCACTTTGATTCGATGGGTGTCGCTGGCCGACTGAGCAGAGCTGATATCACTTGATGCCGAGACCATAAAGAAGGTAACAGAGAGTGAGGACGTGTGAAAGGTTAGGATTATAAGAGTGGAATGAGCCGTAACTGAAGCCCAAGTGTGCAAGGGGACAGTCTTTCTGACTGAACCTGCCATGGATCACCATATCTCTAAGTAAGTAGTCTAATTTGTAAGGTCAGGCTCGATTTTCAAAACAATAAAAATCATTTAAAACAAAACTGCTGCTTTTCACTGAATTAAGACCGTTAGAAAGATGTTAATTAAGCTATTCTTGTAATTTGTAGTTTTTGCTATTTTCATACACACTTAATTATTTAACTTCCAAAACTATCCGAGGGTTTCACCTCTCCAGTACACGAGAGATGTGTTTGTGTAGTCGGTTCTGATTCTGCCTCTGAGGACAACATCAGAGATGTGCATCTGAACGTTTTTTGAGTTAGGAAACATTCGTAGAATACGCATATAATTCAAGTATGTAAAAAAAAAAAAAATATATATATATATATAAATGGCAAAAGTTCCTTAATAGCAAAGATATAGCAGAAGAAGAAGAAAATACAAAGAAGGAAATAGCAAAAGATCAATGAAAAAAAATTCCTCTACTCACTCTGTAGTGGGGAATAATTTATGATAATAAATCCCTCAGGGATGGGTCAAAATGCAGAGAGATAATTTGACTATGTTGTTCTATGTATGTTTGTGTGACCAATAAAGTATTTCTTCTTCTTCTTCTTCTTAAAAACATATTTCTTCAGTGAGATTTTTATTATATTTTTTGTATCAGCTGCTCCTGATTAGAAGTCGCCACAGCAGAATATCATCCACATTATTTCACGGTCATACCGTTTACGTCAGCAAAAACGGCTCATTTATCCAGGCTTGGGACCGGCACCATGAGGACGCTGGACTGGGCCCCTCCAAGTGTCTGAATATGGCAGACCCAGCGGGAATCGAACTCAAACAAACAAACAAAAACAAAACAAAACAAACAAAAAACAAACTTTTTTTCCAGACCTGATTTCCTGAGCGACGGCCCGATGTAGTCCAAATTTGGTCGATCTGAACCGACCCGAGGAAATCTATCATGTGTTTGTCACATCGGTAATTGCTCATATTTCACTCACTGTACAGGTTTTTTAAATTTTTTATATTTGCTTCCCAACCACAAGTCCAATTATTTTTGAATAAAGCTCATATGAATTGACAAGGAAATCATTATTGTTTTATTACTGAGCTGAGAAAAAAAAAGTTTAAAAAAATAGCCAAGTATAATTGAGTCTCTGTGGGATCTGATCTTACAGCAAATTGCTGATTTCATAGAAAAAGTTAGTTTTAATCAATAGGGACTTTTTGAGATTATTAATAAATAGCATTTAATCTGAGGAGTTCAATCAGGGGGATTTCTTTTTACAACGCAGGGGATTGGGGGCTTTCCAGGGACTAAACCCATGTTGTATAGGACGACAGCGTAGGACTAGTTCATTATTATTTTCAGTATCTTATCATAATGTTATGAACACTGACATCCCACTGGTGGAATGATAAAAACCTCGACACCACGGCTGCAGCAGCAGACAGAAAACCCCAGAAGAAGAGAGGTTTTAAGGAAACGCAGAACTTTGAGGGTTGAGAGGAGGTTTAAACATTAAATCCGTGGTCTCGGAGGAAATCTGAGCGAGAGGGAGAGTTTTTGAACAACATCAAAGAGATGCAGAGTTTGTCAAGGCGTCAAGTACATTTTGTAGCTTGGTGACACGACCATCCCTCATCCTCCAGCCGGGGGACTCCATGACTGCTTTTGTGCTTCCTCGCCTCACACGGAAAAGCTCCTAACGCTGACTGTGTACACATCAGAATGAGCGATTGGTCTACGGGGCAATGACGGCCAAACCTGTCCATGCTTAGATTTTAGAGATATTGTGGTAAAACTACGGAATGAAACAGAAATATTTACCCGACTAGTAACATATTTTCATAACTTTGCCGACCTAATACACAATACTGTCATTTTCAGAGTTTTAAAGAGCTCTAGTGGAAGGAAGCCCTTTGTCACTGCACGATATGTATACGAGCATAAATACTCACATTCACACCTGAAAGTTATTTCAAGACTCCTGCTTTTGTTTGTGATTCATGGAGAAGAACAAAACAAGGACGGTGTAAATGAACAAACATTTAGAGAAATCGGTTTGAACATTCAAAATGCAGAATGGAAAGCAACCATGCTGTGCAACCAATGCAGATCATTCAAATGCCAAGTGGTTTAAGCTAAATCTTCTGTTATAATTCTGTTATAATAATATAATTCTATTCTGTTATAATAATAATTATAACAGAACAGAATAATTATATGATATAACAGAATAATTATCTATAATCTGTTCAACTATTGGTCTTAAGTTGTGAGTGTTTTGATGCGTCTCTGCGTCCGCTGCAGATCCTTGGCGATAACTCAAAAACTATTTTGTGCATCATTTTCACATTTTATACCCCAATAGAACTCAGTGCGACAAAGAACTTGAAAGCTTTTGGGAAAGGTCGGTTCTACGTTTCCGACGCAAGGGGGAGCTTTATTTCCAAAGGTTTTTGCGCCATAATTTCTCAACCATTGAACCGATTTCGTCTAAAATGGTGCAGATGAAGTGACTCGAAGAGATCTATATTTTATACATCGTGTTTTACTCGCTAGGCAGACCTTTAATGAAAGATACTTACTTTGAGGAGTTCAATGAGGGGGGCTTCCTTGTACAACGCAGGGGATTGGGGACTTTTCGGGCACACACCCTTTTGAGTTTAGTTTTTCTTTCTTTTAATTACCAGAAACAGAATAAGGCCTACATTTAAACTCACTAAATTTAATCAAAATCACTCACCCATTAGTTTCATTTCATAAAATTGGGAAAAATGATTCTGCAGCTAACTAGAGAAGCTTTAATGCCGATGATCACAGACTATTTCTCATGTCAGGACGTCTTACAAGATTCTGCTCAGATGAACATTAGGCTTCTACCGTGACTCGATGCTGTGCATGAGGGAACAGAGCAGCCCTAGAGTGATAATTAGTCCAGTCTCTTGTTGGCCAACCACATCAGCATGGGCTTTCTTCTTTTCCTTTATTTTGTTTCGGTTTCTTCCTCTGCATCTTTGTTTTTTTCTCCCTTTGTTTCAACTTGGCTGAGTCCATCTCTCCTTCTGTGCCTCCTCTTTGTCTTAATTAGCCTCGGTTCTATTCATTTCACATTGATTGGATTCAATTTGAATGAATTCGACAGAACTGGAGGACAACGCAGCATCACATTCTTCCACAAAACCAACGGAAGAGAAAGTTCATCCGTGTCTCTCCTCCTGCTCTTTCCCAATTCAATTGTCCCCATTGATAATGAGCTGCTGTGAAACTGAATAATTCACAACGGGCTTCAGCAATCAGTGATAGGTAGTTTGTTTCCAAAAACGCACATCTGTATCTCTTCACTGGCACTGCTGAGCCCAGATTGGTTTCTACAGCCGAATAGCAAGATCATTTTTCATTCTGTTTTGATGTTTTCCTGGCCTCACTGGTTCTGTGCTGCACTCAAAATGCACTTCACATTGTTATTCTGGTTGCTGTTCTAGTGCAAAACCAGTCAAATTAAACAGTGTGACAGCAATCAAGTTGTCAGGAAAATGACATCTTGAGCTTTTATTTTTTAACAAAAAATGAAAAGGCTTTTTAAACACATTTATTTGTAAAATCCCAGTGAGACAAAAAGATAAAACCCACTCAAAAAAATTATTGAAGAAACTGAGGTTCCTTTTGGTCTTTAGAGCCAGACAACACATCTGAGAAGTTAACTTTCATGCCGATCCTGGACCGACCTGACCCGAGCAGTAAAAGTCACGAGGAGGAGACGATCTGTCAGTCGATCAGCAATCATGCACTCGGGCAGAGAGGGAAGCAAATCCAGATGATTTCCATCTGGCTTCTAATGACCGAATGTGTTGAGATGCGTTTTTTAAATGATTTTAATGAGCTCAGTTCTAACTGGCTCATCCTCATGAACATCAAACGTAATACATCCTCATCCTGATGATCATAATGGCTGGTGGTTCAGGAAAGAACTTTAGAAATCCCTCAAATGATAAGGAATATGCGTCCTGATGCGGCAGCACAAAAATCAAGCTTAAGTTCCCTGCAAAATATTTGAGATAGCTGAAGGATGACAACAACGTGTGTGAAGGAAAATGCTAAATTGAAGCTAGCTCTCCATGCGTCTCCACATCAAAATACAGCAGGATGAGCGTTGAGATCGCGGCCCTTCAGACAAGACATCTGCAGAACTCACCGCTGTAAGTGACTATCCGGATGGTGGAGTCACCCTCCCCAAAGCGCGTGATGGGGGTGAGGCGAACCTCGTAGGACTCCGGCTTGATGAGTTCCGTCAGGTTGTGTGTCATGAGTTCTCCTTTGTTGATTGTTGTGTCCACGGGGATCTCCTGCTCCCACCAGCGCTGCAACCCCATCTGGATGGGAGGAAGATCGACCAGAGGTTAAGATGATTCAGAGTTTACTTCCTGTACCTGTGCCATTCTAGAATTGGGGGTACACTTCATGTCTCCCAGATAAACCTCTTCTTGTTTTAAAAAAAGAAAAAAACAGCTCAGTTGAATCATATTTGAATAAAATACTAATTATATTGAACTGTAACAAGTAGTAATACTACATTTACCTCTTAGGCATAATTCTTACATAACCCCCCCCCACCAGCTCCTGATCCATACATTTAATTTGAATTAACATGAAACAATCAAGTCTAATGTTATTTACAGTTATTCAACGATTCCATAGGATATCAATTTTCTAAATGATATGACATTTCAATCAGAAAAAAATACATATATACATATTATGTGTCTGTCCCCATGTTCTCGTAAAGCACATAAAAATCAGCTAAAAGCTCTCATATGAATTATGTGACCTGCTGCCAGTGATGTCACTTCCTCTGGTGGGGAAATCTGAAAGCCCGTGATGTGTGTCATGCTTTTTCGCTCATTTTTTTGTACAAAATATTGCGGATTCACCAGCAGCAGATTCATTATTTGTCAACCCTATTATCATAATTTAGGAGTGAATATTTGATTAAATGTTGAAGAATAACAATATCACAGAAATCCATGAAATCCTGTGATATCTGGTTGAAGTTAGCACATGGAGTTATGGCACAAAATGGCGGCCTATGTGAACTCTGTTACTCTTTCTTTAACTAATAACAAAGTTGAAGATGAGAAACAGAGTCAAATATTCATTATTCTCCTGGGTTGTTTTAATGTAAAGAGTACATTTTTGATAGCAGTCCAGGATAGGGACATTTATTATCTTATCTTATCTTATCTTATGTTTTTAACTTTTTTCAATTTGACTCTGTTTTTTTTGTTTTTTATCACACTGTCTTTCATTATAAATATTATATACATAAATATAATAATAATAAATTATGACTTTACATAAGTAGAATACAGAATGTTGAAAAATGTTTAATTTAAAGTGTTTTCAATGGGATTAAAAAAGTTTTATGTGAAAAAAAAAAAAAGGAATGGACCACATACATACAAAAACACAAAGACTTTTTATACAGGATATACTTGGAACAACTCCCGCAGTCTGGTGCTGAAGAAGCTGACAGCTATGGTCATACCTGGATCAAACAGACATTCATATTTCACCCATTGGTTTGAGAAGAATGAGTTTATTCTGTATCAGATAAGGCGGTTTTTGATACACTCACCTCAAGATTGTTTTCATTAAATGTGAATGGCTTATTGATTTTTGAGCTTAGATGAGACAAACAAGAATTCCAAAGAATACAGTTATAATAGAGAATAGATTGCATACTATAAGTTCATAACTTTATCTGGATTCAGTCTTGGCCAGTGTCGGTGAATACTGGTCAAACTTTCTGAGTTGTTACTGGTAAGCGTAATAATAGGCTGTTGCTTCGGCCTTCGACCTATTCCGCCAAAGAAAAACAAAAACAAATTGTATGTATGTTTATGTGTGTATGTACGTAAATATGAAAGTGTGTTTGTTATGTAAATATATATATTTTTAAATATGGCTGTCTGTCTATCTGTCTCTCTAGCTAATTAATCTACATTGTCCAATTAGAATGAAGTATTTGGCTATCAAAGCTAATTAAATGCATAAAATGAGTCTGAGACCGGTGGCTGATTCTCTTGTTTTGAGTAGAATAGTCACTCAGATGGGGTTTAAAGGTCCAGTAAGAAACATCTTCAGTCGATTTCTTGTTTAAAAGGTAATCAAGGTTGTGTGTGCTTCAAACAGCTTGGAAGTTTAATAGATAAAATCATACTAATTCTCTGATACTCAGTAATAATAATGAGCCTGAGTCCCTGAGCATCTAAAAAAGAACCTTTGTACTATAATTCTCGCTTTTCCCACATGCTCAGTGTCTTTGCTCATCAGCAAGCCACATTGACACACCTTCAGCATTAGCCTTATCATCATCAGTTGCTGTTTGTTGAGTACGACTCCATCCGTCTTCTTCCTCCACTTACTAATCTCTGCCCAAACCTTGCAGATCTATCAACCTCATCATTCATCGATCTCAACAAAGTCATCAGCCACCACCACCGGTATCCAGACTCCAAGGGTGGATGAACCTTCTGATCACAATCTCCGTGAAGACTTACTCATGGATTAATTATCACTCATCTGTTGTGATAAACCTTCATCTTTAATTCGGTTGAAAATGTCGGTCGACGATGAACAAAAGCGCAATATCGAAAATATCCTCAAATATCACATCAAAATGTGAAGAAAACTGCAAGAAGCAGGTACAAAGTCTACATACAATCTTCTATTAATATATTTTCACATTTAATCTGTTGATTTGTTACATTTTCATTCCATCTCTCGCCTTTTTTGTAGTTGTGTGTGATTGTTCTAAGGAGTTTGCTCGTGGGAACAGACTGCCTGCATAACCACAGAAAAATATGTATTTCCTTCACATTACGTGTAGAA
Source organism: Lophius piscatorius (assembly GCA_009660295.1). Taxonomy (NCBI): domain Eukaryota; kingdom Metazoa; phylum Chordata; class Actinopteri; order Lophiiformes; family Lophiidae; genus Lophius; species Lophius piscatorius. Next base: position 85,503 of record VRLP01001204.1, read on the forward strand.
TATTCAGTATCGTCTGCTAGTTTTCCCTGTTCATAGGCATTTGTATGATCCCCCAACATTAAATGCTACGCAACAAAAAAATTTTTTTCTCCGTAAGCTGTTGACAACTAGCTGCTCATTAACCACGTTTACTTTCAAAGCAGCTCCAATCCTCTGAATTCAAAGCCCGCTAATAGGAAGCGGCAGAGATATTCTCATCTCTGTTGAGAGAAAAGCCCCAGTCTCATTTTTCCTATTAAAAGCATGCTTCAATCTTACTGTGCTCGCAAAGTTCAAGACAGCATTGCTGTCCTCCGCACACAATTATCTTAAACTCTCTCTTTAATCGAGCTCCGTCAGGTTTTTTAAGACTGTACCTCGACATTGTGCAATGCAGGGCAGAAAAGAAAACTCACCTTCAGGTCACTAAGCTCCGGTACCAGGCAAACATTAGCTCAAGCTTTTCACGTCGAGCGAATCAAAACAGCGCTTTGGAAATTCAAAGAAACAAATTGAGGCCTTGTTGCTGCGTTTGCTTGGGGGCAAAAAAAAGATAAGAAGTAGGGTAATCTTTATCCCTGAGAATCAGTAGAAGAGAAAACACTGCAGCTTCTGCATCATAATTGGTGACTTAGATGCCCTTCACAGTCAAAGGAAAGAGGGAGTGTGTTAACAACAGAACGTAGAGGGAAAGTAAAGGATGGCACTGAAGCTGAGTCAGAGTGTGTGTGTGTGTGTGCGTGTGTGTGTGTGTTTCAATCTGGTCAACTGAGGGTGAACGAAACCAATACCGGCATTAATTTGAGCCTGGATTGATTTTCCCCCACTGGTAGTTGCAGACGGAGTACCTGTCACTAATATAGTGACCTTTCTTTTTAAACACAAACGACTTCCTTTGCTAAATCTTATTTTAATCAAATTAAGGAACATCTCCAGGATCTCCTATATGCTAATATTTGTTAGTTGTCCAATGCAACAGCAGTCCGTGTGTTTATTTGCTCATCCCATACGATTAATTATTATTATTATTAATGATTAAGCACTTGGTGAGATTATTCCTACTTTAGTTTATTGTTTTCTATTGTCTTCTTGTGTGTGTCCCACTGCTGGATGGCGGTGAGCGAGTCATGTTATAGTTGGAAAACGGCGCCTCAAGACCAAAATTAATGGTCAGCTAAAAGATGTTAAATTTTTTTCCAGATCAAATAAGAATTTTTGCTTAGATACTCAAATCGAATTCAAACTCCAGATTTCGACTGAGAAAAAAACCCCTTAACCTTTTTTGAGATGTTTTGAATCATACTCAACTGAAGGGCTTATGGATGTTTCTTACTGCTGTTTTGTTTCCCATTAATGGTGACCGAATCAGCGCGTCTATGCTAAATTTAAGATTCTGTTTACATCCCAGTACCTTTGGGTCTTCACCCCCCCCCCCAACAACCGTATTGATTTCATTTCACTTGATTATAGCGGCGGTTCGTCCTTTTATGGTAGCATAGAAAAAAAATATAGAACGAATCATCAGGATCTATCAAAGCGGTAGCAGAAGGCATAAGAATAATAATCAAAGTGATGGTGTAGTGTTCGACGAATGATGAGCCCTCGTAGATTGCCTGCATGTAATTAGGATTGCTGCTATTGATCTGCTTGCACACCCCGACTTCTCAGATCAATTGGAAAAAGTGGAAAAAACGAGGAGGAGGAGGAGTGATAAGGCGAGATGTAGATTCAAAAAGTAATATTACAGGGATTGGAGAAGTTCAATCAAGCTCGTGGATAGTAGGGCGGGTTTTTAAGTAGCAGGCTGCAGTATCATAACAAGGTCAGATGTCACATCTTCCCGTTCACATTTTGAGTATCTCATCTGTTCAGGCCTTTTAGCTAGAGCTTCATTCACATTCCCACTTCAGCTAGATTGTCTTACACGACGGCACAGGCTGTTAGAGTAATTCCACAATTATTGATATGTAATAATAATTCCGAGGGAGCGGCTGCTGGATGCATAAATGGAATGGATTGGTGAAGTCCACCCGCCAAATCCTTCCCTACTGCGCCACTTATCAGTCCAGGGCTTACGTTACATTTATATTTACAAACCAAAGCCTTTCCCCGCAAATCATTTATCCCTTCTATATCAAATCTTTTGATCACTGCATTGACATTTTTCTGTTTCAACTCTTTCTCATCAGAAGACATTTAAAAAAAAAATGTAATTGAAAGATAAGATGGGAATGTTAAATGTTTAGTAAATCCAGTGAAAAAGTTTGTGAATTTTCCCAACAGCAAAAAGTTTGAGGGGGAAGAATAGGTCATAGTCATAATAGTCATAAAACATACCCCTTGAAATGTCAAGGCAAGAAAGTGGAAAGAAATTATTTCTTTCCCCGAACAATGGTTGCCTGACAAAATAGACTGCGGTGGTGATGTTGTCGTTTATAGAAACAAATGGAGAAAAGGTGGAAATTTTCATTTGATTCCTGAATTTCATTTGGTTCTAGCACAGACGCAGACACAATAATCTGTTAAAAACTGTGCTTACGACTGGCGCAAAATGCGCTACGCAAATGTACATTGCTGGCAAGTTTTCAGCCTGGCAAGTAAAACATGATACTGTATTATTATTTTATTAGTTCATTATTTATACCCACTAAGGGGAGCTTTCTTTTAAAATACAAAAACGCTGTCCTCTAGACATAATTCAAAAAATATTTCATGGACCATTTCAAATTTTATATCCACTTAGACTTTAACGTGAATTTGATTGTGCTTTTGGGAAGGTGGGTTGTATATTTTACTCAGCAGGGGGAGCTTTATTACCAAAAACACTTCTGTAAAACAGTCACTTCCAAAATAACGAACCGTTGCTCCAATTTAGTCCAGATTTATGTTCTACCCAAATAGGTTATATCTTACATCTTGGGGCAGCTTCTTTTTTTTTTTTCTTTGCAAAAACAAACAAACTGTGGACAAACTTCTGAGTCCAATCAGCGGGGCTGCTTTTACAAATCAGGGGATTAGGGACTTTTTGGGGATATACCAAAATGCATCAAAGTACCCTAACCATAGGTTTAGTTCAAACCAAGGATGGCACCAGGCCAGCTGCTGTAACAAAATAGAAATATATATAGGGAGAAGAGAGAGAGAGGAAGGTACACACTGATTGTCAAAGAGAGAAAATGTAAAAGTGCCATCCATCACCGCCGTCAGCCTGTCTTCAGTGGCGTTTACTTGAGAAGAAGGGGAAGCAGGATCTATACTTGCTATTTCTCTCCCCGGGGTTCCTCTGACTAAGCTTCTGATGGAGAAAGAAGACAGAAGCAATTTTTGAAACTGCAGAACTCATTGAAACAACAGCCCCTGACAGATTCTTAGTTATCCTGCTCAGCCCACAGAGGGTCTTTCACATCCTCAAAAACTGCAGAATGAGACAGACATGGCAGAAGATTCGGCTCCGTCAGAGGGGATACAACAAGCAAGCCACAGCCGTACAAACACTTCTATTACATGTTTAAATTGGCGCTAAGAAATATTTTTACTGCGTCGTTTCTCCAAAAATGACTTTAATGCACCTGAGAAAGGTTGAGAAGAAGCTGACCAGCACCATACCTGGAGTCAGATCTAAAAAACAAGCTCCCTGAGAGACACTTGTCAAAGGAACATCATCCGAGAGACATTCATAAAGGTTAAACAGAGAAGAGGAGAAATCTACAGGCAGGAAATAGAAAGCTCAGATAGAATACAATAAGTCCTCCTACCTGTCTGATGCCTAGTCTGTAGGCCACGATGCGGTCCACAGCGTTAGGATTCATCTGGGTCCACTGGAGCTTGAAGCCGTAGACTCTGGGTCTGTTCTGCCACAGAGGGCTGTAGGTATCGTAGTAGAACTCTGGAGCATAGGCCTTGCCTGAGGAGAGAGCAAACAGGTATATGTTCAACTCTTCAATCCTCATTTAAGATAAAGATACAACAAAACAAAACAAAAATAAAATCTGGCAGACGGAGGTAAATGTGTGATTTTCCAACATAGGGGGATTTTTCTTACTGGACCACCGAACGTTATAGTCATCATTTAACAAAGCACAGTCAGAGCAGACATTTATTTAGAGCTGGATTAACTTGAACACATTCAGACATGACTGACATGACACCCAAAACACACAAAGATGTGCCTATGACTGTTTCACATGGGTGAATATAAATAATCCAATGAAAATACAGTATGTGAATAATAATAGTAATATAATAAATACTAGAATAAGCACTCAGAGAGCGCAAACCTCCAGCAAAGCACAGCAGTATTCTAAGTTTAGGAGAAATGTATGCAGATTCCTCCAGTAATCTCTGAGTCATTGCCAGCCTCTTAAACTACCAACAACTCCAACAAACTCTCTGAGTATCTCCCAAATACTCCGTAGCTAATCGTCTTCTGCGCCGTCCACTTCACCTTCTCTGTTCGGCCCACTGAGCCCCCAACTCCACACCAAAAGAAAGATCAAAGGAATCAATTGAACAAAGGCGGCAACAGCCGTATTGTACTGTCACTACTCCAAACAGCCTATTATTTGATTTTATTATTCTCACAAACAAAGAAACAACAGACAAAGAAACAAACAGGAGTGAAAACATAACCTCCTTGGTGGAGGTAATAAATAAAAAAATCAAAACAAGAACACAACTTTACTATGGTAAAGGCTTAAGACCCCAAGACAGGATTCTCCCATTGTACCTACAGCCCTCGTTCATGTCTGTCTTTGCTTAAACTGCCAACTGACCATCTTGTGGAGTGAATAATATGTCAGATTAAGAAAAAAAATACGGTAGATGTAAAAAGCGTAAAATTTGATAAGGTGTCATTCAGCTCTCTCACATATTCTCAAGCTGGGGACGTTGACTAAGATTTCAACTGCTCAGATCAGCATTCAGATCTATCTGATTCCAAAGTGACACAACTTTATTGTTAGCAATTTTTTTTGGCATTCTTCTCATCTTGTTTAACATATGATTCTCTCTGGACCCCCTATCATATCTACTACTGTCAGGCACAACCGCTACCTCTTGATCATTATCCAGTCCGGATCATTTTGTCAGTTCTTCAATGATATCAGTCTCAGCAAGGTAATCAGCCACCACCACCTCCAACAGATGTTGCCGCTCAGGGCAGATCCCCTTTGAGCACAATCTCCAGGACTTTCTGACGGACTAATCATCACCTCCTGCAATAAGCAGTTTACTTGTGTCTTGTAATGATTTTGTTTTATTTGGAAATGTCTGTGTAATTAGGAAATAAGTGTGAGTTATCTAGGCTAGCTTTTATTTGTTGAACGCTCTGCATTGAAGTAGAGGTTTATTTTTAACAGTACAGGATTTGTTTGTGTACTTGACACTGTGCTACTGACTCAAAGCTGAGAAAATTGGTATGTAAATAAAACACAGACTGCTTTTCAATTTGGTCTGTTTATTCATTCTGTCTCATCATTTCTAAAGTCCTTAGTGTTCCTTTAGCTAATTTTTCTCAATACCACTTAAAGTTCATTCTTGTGTTACATCATTTTGAGAACTACAAGGTGTTGAATCAAAGCATGTCTGAATATCTGGATTTATTTTCTACTGCAACTGAGAATCTTTAAACTTTTCAGACTTCCAGTTCCAGTAAAGAGTTGTTTTCTGAAAGTGGAGCAGCAGTGGGATGAAGTGTAACTGCATAGAAGTGCAGAAAGTAAAAGATGTACAGCAAGCAAATTGGACAGATACTTCAAATTGTGTTATTGAAAACATTTTAATGATTTTATTTTCCTGAACAGTTTTAGTCTCCTGGGTCTCTCCATCTGAGAAGATCCTTTAAATTTTGATTGCTTTTGATTTGCTTCTCTGCATGTCACACTGGGGAGAAAACAAACTGGGAATTTAAAAGGGTAGTAAGTTAGAATATGTTTTTTTCTTCTTTTTTTTTCTGCCTCGAGGAATACAGCCTTCATTTGGAGCTGCATCTGGTTCGACTACTGTAAAAACTTTTTAGGGGTATTTTAGGGGGCAGCTTACCAGTGCTGCTATTTGATGGATGTTACAACATCAGAATGCAGGAAGCATATCTGATCACGGCAGACATAACTCCTTAACCACTGGCCCGATTTAGTATACATTTTGGGAATATGATTAGACTCAAGGAGATTTCTCTCATATATATCATATCTTAGTCTAATAGTTCATACTTCACTCAAAAGGCAGCTTTTTAAAAACAAACAAAAAACTGTTGAAATAACATTTACTTTAAGAAGTTCAATCTGGGGCTGTAAGTGATATAAGTAAGTGATATAAGTAGGGTGATATATGTCCTGCTTTATGCGTGGCTGCTCAGCATTACCATCTCTTGTCCCGCATTATAATTGGCTCTAGTTTTAACAAATCAGCCCTACAGGAGAGCTGTTGAGCCTGCACTGCGTGTGTGCTGTGAATCAAGCATGCATGAGCATGAGTGTCAGTTCAACCTGTCACGACTCTTCCTTCACTATCTTGAGAAAATTGCAAGTGAGATCAAACCTTATGCAGATCTGTGACGGAAACTTCCACCAATAAGAGGAGATGCAGCCACAACAAGGAAACTACCTACAGCTGGTTGAGGCCAGTGGAAGGCGATGCGCAGGGAGTTAATTGCCTTTTATATCGGTCCTCCTTTTCAATATCACACAGAGGAGAATCCGACGTGAGGCGAAACAACACATGTCAAACCAGTGGGACAAAAAGAGATGAGCCGATCTATGAGCACATTCTTACTGCGACCCAAAGATGATTGCCACACGGATAAAGTAACAGCAGCTGAGAAACGTTTACCACACTGTGCTGCACTCAAACGGGTAGATGGTCAGCAGACCGTCCTAGTAAACTAGCACCGGTCATTTTTCCTGACTCACAGATTGCAATAAAATGTCATGCGGTCGTACAAAAGAGAAGCAGAAGCCATAGTTACAGCTGTGCTTGAACCAAGAGACAAAAAAGAACACACACCTTTTTTTCTGTGGCTTCAGGTGCATCTAATCATGGTGCTATCAAACTTTTCCCCATATCTGTCAGATATTGGACACCTGAGTTGGGTTTGAAAAATAAGATTATATATGGCCTATACTGTGTCTTGCATGATCTTTTTCCATAATTGTTTGTGTTTATTTTTTACGTTAAATCGTTAGTTAGACATTATGTAAATAATTAAGACAATCATTTAGCATTGGTAACGTTTGTCCCTCATAAAAAATTCTCAATGTCCCACATTTGGCTCATCGGGATGTCCTAGATGTGAGATGCAAAAAATATAAATTGCTCATTCCTCATAAAATAAAGTAAAATAAAACGGGCCAAGTACTCATGAATAGAAAAAAGAAAATTGTAATTCATAGAACTTTGTCGAATTTTGCAATTTCGTTGACTGCACTGAATAAGTTAAGTGCTAAACACATTGCGCCAAAGATACGATCGCTCAAATAACGCGACGTACGAAAAAAAAGCGTAACTAGTGGTTTCTGACTGCTTTGATCAATTCTCACAATCATCCGTGTAAATCAGTCATAAACCAACACTTGAAGGCACTTTGTTCCACATTTTGGGAAATAAATCAGGTTAATGACGCTTTGGGCAGCCTACTGCAGGTCACTTGGCCTTGATATAGATGAAGCTATTTAAAATACAATATTGTAATTGAAGGCGAAGGACGGCTCATTCATCAGCCAGATAAAATCGTTCAGAGAGCGAGGGGGAGGGGGGGTAGAACTACTGTTAAACATTAAACAATGCTTTTTATTCAACATTTATATTTATTTACAACCTTTTTAATGTCGAGATGAGGAATGAATCTCATAAATGTGAGATAGTGAAGGATTCAGCCTTGTGCAGCAAGATGAACCCTTCTTGTTTAGAACTGAAGTTGCTATCATGCAAAATGCCTCCACAGCTCGCTAAATTTGCAAATGCAGAAAGAAAATAAAGAAAAAATGAAATGCAAGGACGCTTTACGCCGGTGCTGTGTGTAGCCAGCTGTGTTTTCATCATGATGCTTAGTGTATGTTACGTCAGCGTGTCTGGCAGATCCTGTCAGTTTTTCTCATGCTATTGATAGTACATGGAAGCTGGTGCAGAAATGAAGGCGCTGTAATTTGCCGTTGGGAAATTGCAGAATAAAAATAATTCACTCATATCGTTGTACCATTTTCAGAATTTTCTTTTGAAAAATTTCCACTCAGATTCTGCTTTTGGAAAACACCAGAGAAAAGATTCATACATATGTGCATTGTGCATTTAGAAGTCATAAAACACTACATCTAGTGTTTTTTCTATTCTATTAAATCAAATTGATTATGTCTGACTTTGAGAAACATCACTCAAACAAAAGTAGAGACAGCTACTTTTGATGTACTTTGTTTTTCTCTTGTTCAAATATTCAGTTTTACAGTATTTTCCAGCAGGGGAGTGAATTGGCCCCTCAGTCCCATAATATGTTCCATGTGGTGAAGCACATTACCTAACCCTCAAACACCACTTGAAACAGATAACACTAGGTGAGAGACGTCAACTACAAAGGGCCGAAGGCTCAATTGATTTTTGATTTTGATTTTCAAAGATTCCCGTTTATAACAGCAGAACCGGTGCTGTGACTAATAACAGCACAGTGGAAACCCTTCAGGCAAGAAGTTGACCTTGTGTGCAGATTTCATTTGGATTTAGAAAGGTCTGTGAACATCTTTTCTTCTTGAGGACAAAACTTTGTCCCACCATATGGCAAATCACGCTATATGGTGCTGGGCTGATGTCTGATGAAGGCCTTTGTGGCAGGAATTATGCCTACATATGGATGCACAGCTGGACGAGACAAAATCAGCAGCGCCGCACGAATGGCTAACTAACTGTAGGAAAAAAGACATTAGAGAAGTTGGTGGTAATTGCTTGGTGTGTCCTTCTGGGATAAACAATGAAAGGTCTCAGTCGCTTTTAAACTTGTAATTAGTCACTTCCTCACCTCTCTGCCTCCTTGTCTTATCACCCGGGAAAAAAACTCAAAAAAACCTGAATTATATCTAATTATTAGTTATAGTAATTAGAGAGTCGATACCTGTTGGGCTAAGCTGGTTTCGGACCAGTATTTAGAAACGATTTGTCGTTAACTGTGTCGGATTTGGACAGAGGGCCTGACTGGTTCAATCCAAGTTCAGTTATCAGTCTCTCTGACTCCCACAAAAAGATTGGGTCCCCAGCTGCACTCTAATGGATATTAGGGTTTTGTGAGTCTAGACCCAGTTTTTTTGCGATTGTGAATTTTATCTTTTTTGGCCTGTGAAAATGGGAGACAGCACTGGAACGGATCACCGTGTAACGACGCATTGATTGAAAAGAATCAGAAACAGACACTAACAAAGAAAAACAGCAGAATAGAATGTGTCTGCCCTTGACGGTTGACAGGCTTTCAGTCAGATAACAGATAACCTTGGTCATATCCTGCCTTTTTGCTTTGGCCATGTAATGTCAGTTATTACTACCTACATTACTGCGACAATGTCAGTCTCTCTTTGAGAAATCGATTAATCCTCGTTTTGCTGTGGAGCAGGGGATCCAATGGATTGAACAAAGCAGAGGCTGTAATGGCTGATAGTTGAGTCACTAAAAACCATGTTTGGAACTCAAAGCTGAGGCACGCTGTGTTCACTGGACCCAAACACTGATATGGTTCATAAATCCCTCAGATAGTTTAATGATGGGGAATGTGAAGGTAAAAAAATCAATATCAATATTTTTTCTTCTACTTTAAGATATAAAAAAAAGGAAAGACAAATATAAAAATCACACAACCACACACTTCCACCCACAGAGATATGAACCCAGGAGGCCCATTTAAAACACACATTTGAAAGAGCAAAACAAAACAAAAAAAAATCAGTGAGAATAAGAGACAAACATAAGATAGTGTGAGTATGAGTGTGAGTTTGTAACACTAAAATAAATGTATTTTAGAATAATACAACATATGGTGATTTCTAACTGCAGCCACGTCTCGGCACCGTATTCCACGATGTTACTGCGGCATCATTAGGAACAATGGCTACAATCAAAAGAAACTGGGACCAATCAAGCACATCATTATGCAGAATCTGAATTCATTTTATGGGCAAACTCACCAAGTGCATACAATAAATATCTGAGCATTGTCCCAGAGAAGAGAACTCTTTTGTTCTAATTCATAACAGACCGCCAAAAAACAATGCCCATGCACTGTTCCAGAGACAAGTGAACTGAAAAGATAGTCAGAAGTATGGAAAGGGTTTCTCTTTTAATTCTATACATGATGTTCCGTTAACTCTATAATGTCCTATATTGGCATGTGGCTCATCAATGTGTTGCATAATGGGAGATGGAGGATCCAGGGTTTTAATGGAGGTCTCAAAGACCAATGAAGCACCAATTGTAATTTACTAGGCCGATCACGATCAATGATTTTGATAAGGTGTGACTGGCCGATACCGATTTCTTTCTTTCTTTAAAGTTTTAAAATCATAATGAGTACTTTAGTTTAAATACTCTTATTTTGAAGGATTTACACACAATGCTGGTCGGCATTGTGTGTAAATTCTGACCTGTTGAAATTTCTTAAAACAATAGTGAGACATTCTGTAGTGAAAATAAAACAGTGTAAGCGTCATTCAGTCTATCATGTGTTATATATTAGCCGCTCTGCCAACGTTAGCTTCTTGAAACTTGGTATTTTCCTCGGGGTGATTCATTTCCAGGTGTCTGATTAAGTTTGGTTTGTTGAAAACTCTCTGGGACTTACCAACGCAGGTTCTTTTGTCCTTACTTTTAAAAACAAGGAATGACTGCATACATACATACACACACAAGCTCCCGTCAGTTTTATCCGCTCTGCTAATGTTAGCCTCTTGAAGGTTGGTATGTGCGTCGGAGTTATTCAATTTGAAGTGTGTGATTTAGTTACAACGTTTTCGGGGTTGTTCCGCCATAGCCTTTTTGTCCTCACTGGTGTTATAAATCGCGAGCTTTGTGTTTTCTGCACCTCTACTAAAAACTGTACTGAGTCCAAAGACAGGGTAAATGTTGGTGTGTGCTCCAGCAAATGTAGGCTTGTCCATAAACCTCGCTGCGACAGTGGGGTTTGGTAAGATCAGTCACAGGAAAGAGATAGTGGATGTGGTTAAAGGTGTCAGACAGACAGAGACTTATTATCGCTGGTGTTTTGTATTAAACTCTGTCCCTTATTTTCAGTTCAATGCTCTGGCTGAGGAGAGAAACTGACAGTGTCACACTTCAGGATGAGGAACGCCGAAAAGTGACAAAATAAATAACCGTTACCTGCCGCTTCATCTCTGTGAGAGTGAGCTAGAATCCAAGTAAGTAGCAGCATCTAGTGCAACACACTGTGTCCATCAGACAGGGTTGGACCCAAAGAAAAATCCAGCAGAATGATGTAAAACATTTTCTTCCTTTATTCTAATGCTCCATTCGGAGTAGCCTGATTTCAGCTTTTTATAAAAAGTCTGGATTTCCGTGACAGCGAGCATGAGCCAGAGATCAGTGGTACACATTACATCCCTCCGAGGGGTCTCTCCCTTGGCACAATTTAATGGCCAACTTGGCCATTACAGCCAACTCACTGTTTCCACAGATGTCCCAATAGCTTGGCACATGAGCATCCATGCACATGCACACACACTCTCCCTTGGCACAGAACACTTTTTGAGGCAACAACCTTTAAATAAGACACAGAATGGTCTGATCCTTGATTATGCAGAGTTTGCATGTGTCTGTTGGCAAAACATCTGTGTTTTGTTAGGTAGATTGACAGAATCTGTGGGTTTAATCGTGTCATTATAGCTTTATTACACATCATCAAAGCCCAAGAGGAGGCAAGAGAGAGAGAAAGAGAGACCATGAAGGGATATCAGGTTTTTATCTGTCTTCATTCTGTTAAGTGAACAAAGTAAAATATTAATTTAATCTGTGAGCTAAAACTCATATTTTATGGGTCCATCTCATAGTATCTTCAGTGTGAGTCACAGAGAGGAAAATATAGCCTCATATTATTGTTTTAAGAAACATGCAGAATATATTTTCATCTCATATAGTGGTAGTAATAGAAATTTTGGAGAATGAGAGCTGGAGTGAAGGGAATGAGGTATGCCAGATTTCATGGATGATGGGAGAGAGAAAGTGGATTTTCTGCACTGCGCTCTCGCACTCAGGGGGTTGCTTAAAGAGCCTCCATACCTTTGGCAACTGCTGAGTCCAGATGGTGAAAATCTGGAGCATTGGGCGGGAGGAAAGGAGCAATGGCAAGTGAGAATGAGGGAAGGAGGGATGGAGGATGAAAGGGAAGGAGGAATGAAGGGAATGAAGGTAGAAGGAGGGCACGATAGCAAACAAGCAAGCCCCAGCCTGATGAGAGAAAAAATAAATGGCTAGAGGGAGTATGTGCTTCTGTCTCTTAGCTCTCCCTGTTTTAACAGGGAGGATTGATTTATGACACATGGGGGGTAATAAAGAGATATTTAATGTGAGAACGATGAAGAATGAGGGGAAACTACAGTGGACGGATTAGAAAAAAGAATAAGAAAGAGAGGAGAAACAAAAAGTAAGTGCAGAGAGGTACAATTCGAAGACGGCGTTAGATTGGCAGAGGTGGTATCAAAGAGAGAGCAACCTAATCGGCAGAGGATCAAAGTGACAAACGCTCCTCCAGTGACCCCGCAGCTCCTGCCTCTAATGGGAGGTGTGGCAGATTGAAACCTTGGCCAGACTTCCCGCGGTCACACAGTGCGACCAAACTAATTTGGTCCTGTCATAACAACCAACGAGGAGATGAAAAAAAAAAAAGAAGAAAGAAGGCAATCTCTTAAAAAAGAGAGGAGCAACAAAGGGGATGAATGCGTATCATTTGAAGGAAAAGGTTCGCCGTGTCAGCCGGAGAGAGGGAGAGAGAGCCACACGCCACATTCAGAATCACAATGTGCAATGTTTTCTTTCACTTCTCTTTTAATTTCTTTTTATCTATAATAGACAGACACAACTACCTGCCTTAAACAGCGAGATAAGGATCGATGCAATACGACAGACTTTACTGTCCCCGTAGGGACATTTTACTTGGACTTGAAAGCAACGTCCAGTGATGCTTCCATTGCAGGAAAAAACAAACCACACACATGAACAAGACCTTGATCGGTTGCTAGCTTGGCCAGGTCCTTTATACTAAAAGTTTTTTAATCTAAGTGAAACTTCCTGGGTAAATAAAGTTAAAATATAAATAAATAAATAAATCTACCTAGAGGATATCTGAAGGGTCGGTCAATATCCTCAGTTTGCAGTAGGCCGCAGAAGTAGGCTGATGGGCTTGTATCGTTGTGCAGCAGGTCTGAAAAAGCGTTGTCGTCCATTTGCTCTGTTTAAGAGTCAAAGTCAGCCGTCTGGAAACTTCAGAGTCAAAACTCAGTGAGCAGACTGCTGTGCTTACTGATGACGCTGTAGTGGAAATGCAGATATGAGGTAGCAGAATGGTTTCCAGTCAATGCTTCTCCGAGGCGAATGACGCGTGGCATGAACGGGACGCAGCCTGCTTTGCGAACTCAAAACACCATTGAGGAGCAAATAAAATCAAAATATGCCTAATGCACGTACATCCAAGGTCTTAGACATACTTCCTGCTGACTGGACTATCTGGCTTCAGGCGGACGCTGGAGGGGGTCCTGGGCACTGGCTGGGACCTTGGCCCAACACACCAGCATCTACTATGACCCGATTTTCAGTGTTGATTGGGGCCACCAGTGGCCGCTGGGCAAGTGTTTGGGGTCAACATCACCACACTGTGTTCGGTTCTCTGGACCCTTTAGGCTCCGGGCAGGCTGGTGTTCAAACAGGGACTATAACACTGTTTGTTAATGCTGCTGTTTATTTGTATTGTTTTGTCTTTGTGTTTCATATACGGTGTGTTCTGCCCTCTTTGATGGGAAGTAGGTATTAGTTCCAGATAAAGAGTAATTGGCCAGTCTTTCGAGGAGGGCTGGTGTAGGTCACATACACACACACACAAACGGACAGAAATGATATCTATCTGTTGCGAGATCAAACTGCACATATTTGAAGAAATGTGTTTTACCAAGATAGGTTCAGACAGATGGAAAATAAGAGAAAAATAAAGACTAACATCCTTCTTCAGAAATATACACATTATGCCTCTCAAGTACAAAAAATGTATTTCCTAAAAAAACGTGAAATCATGTGATCTTTCTGCCATGTTGTTCTCAGTTTTTCCTCACAAATATCCCGATTCGATTGCCCTCAACTAAAGGAGGTGATGTTATAGGTCAGTCCAAACAGGAGGTTGAACCTCGGTCAGTCGAAAACATTTATTCCAACATGCCCTCCTCAGAAATCATTGAACTGGTCACAGTATTATATAGGGGACAAGGCCCATTAAACGCTGAGCAAGACTTCAGAGTTGGACTGTCATTGGTGAAATGTTTCAGCAGGCAATCAGTCCATTTGAAAAATGTTTATTTTTCTTTTTGGTTCTGGCAGCAAATTCCCTTGATGTCCTCGTCTGTAAAACATCAGTTAATGTTTGGCTCTCGTTAAGTAGTTTGCAGAGAGTTTCCCCCTCGAATTAAAAGCAAAGGGGCGAAAGAGCAAGTAATGGCTTGAACTGATAAAGAATGATGAAGACGAACATTTGATGTTGGCACATCTGTTATATGAAACTGACTGAATCATTCATACTGGCATTTATTTATTAATTTTGAGTTTATCCTTTGTGGCAATGGCTGTGTGAGTGTGTGTATGTGTGTTTGTCTCTGTGTGTGTTGGAACATATTCCTGCTGACATTGGGGGAGAGGTGAAGTACAACCTGGACAATTTACTACTTCACCACAGGGCCAATACAAACAAACAACATGAAACCAACCAGTCACCCTCACATTCACACCTACGGGCATTTTAGTGTCAGCCTTTATACCTATATTGGCTGTTTTTGGACTGTGGGAGGGAAACTGGCGCACCCGGAGGGAATCCATGCAAACACAGGGAGGCATGTGAACTCCTCACGGAGGAGCCCCAGATCTCAGGGCGGATTTTAATCTTAAAACTTCTTACTGTGAGGCATCAGTGCTCCCCATTTCGCCCCTGTGGGCCCGAATAACTGAATCAGCATAACAGAGATTAGAGGCTTCTAACCTGCTTTTATAGATTTTGAGGCAGTTCTCACTACAGCAACTATTCCAAACTCATTAACTGAGACAGAATTACCTTCATTGTACTCATCACTTATTCCAATCCCTAAAAGCTTTTTTCTCTGTAACATTAAAAATGAAAATGACTGAAAGTATGCTAAAGCATCAACATAACTGTCTGTCTTGTTTGTCCAAGTATGTAGGTTAAGAGGCCCAACGCGGCTACGTTAGAATGAAATATGAGTCTGATAGTTTATTTATGCTCACACTGCCATATTTTCACTAACCGTTATACAATGATAATACTGTTTATTAATTGTGACGCCTTTTATTTTTCTAAAAAGGGCTAGATGAAAACGTCTAGCCTTAGAAGAGGAATGAGCTGTACTTTGTGCATTTCTAATATTTGAACCTGTTTGTTTGCATTTAAAAATAATTTAATAAGAGAAATAATAAGCTGTTTAGAGTACTGACGTCACAATATGTCTATTGTTGTCTTTGATTGCTTTGATCTTTCTTTGGGGTTGGGCTTATGGCTCAATTTCAAGAGTTCCTTTGATGTTCACTTTGGGTGGAACTGGGGATTAGTGGGCTGAACAGAGACGCTGAAGCGAAAGGCGCAGGAGGCGACAAGCGACAGAGTATTTGAGAGATACTGAAATAGTTTATAAAAGTTATCAGTAGATTGAGAAACTGGCTAAAAATCAGACATTGGAGAAGGTGGCATGAATTTTCCCCAAATTTTGCATACTGTTGTGCTTTGGCCGAGGTTTTGCGTTCTGAGAGCTTTTTTTAGTTTGTTTGTTTGTGTGTGAGGTATCCGCAATACATATATATATATATATATATATATATATATAAAGGTGGGACATATTTTGAATACATTTAATTTAGCTGGACCTCTGAAACAGGAAGAGTTGATTAATCTCTCAGGTGTATCCAGGTAAGAATTCATATCTTGTATCGTTGCTTCTCTTTCGTTATTATTGTGAGATACGTTAATATTCTGCCAATATCATCAAAAATAATGCTGTCAGAGAGTCGTCATTGTCTCCAACATGCCATCTATCTAGATGAAAAATACATCTGGAGTTAGCGGTATAGAAAATCGTAATTTTACTCATGAAGTAACTCAGGAGTTTTCTGGCAATTTATATGATTCCAAAAGTAAGGCGTAGTTTTCAAAGTTTCCAAGGTCTCATAACCTCTCGTAAGGAGGGTGTGTTTGCCAGCAGTGGATTTTTGTTTGTCGTTCAGTGAGCCATAATAGTTCACAAATTATTAGTGGATTTTGCAGATTTCTTTTTTGGGAAGTCCAATGAATAGTCAGCTGCTAGTTTTCCTACCACAGAACTAGGTTCTTGGACGTGAACTCCATTACAGATTGTTTGGAAAATAAAGAAAAGGATGGTGCTCCACAATGAGATAGAAATGTTGATATCCCAATTCCAATGAGACAGTTCAATAACTGGTTCAGAGACAGTTCCTAATATTGAAACGACATTTGATTTTCTTAATTGGGAGAACTGTCCGTGGATGGAAAAAGCGGTTCCACAGAGCAAGAGTGCGCAATTTCTACCTGATTAATATAAAAGGTGTAGGAGGAGAATTATTGTGATGACAGTAAACCAATATGTGATACTCTAATCAATTAATCAAAGCCCCAGAAGGAGATGGACAAAAGAAAAGATCTTTTCTGAGGATGCTCACCAGCCTTTTCTAAATGTAAATAGATGGTCTAAATCACAAAGAACTCCTTCCTTCACTGTGCCAAACTTTAATTACTGTCATCCAAAAGCTGCAGAAAGATAGATAAACAATTGTTATAAAATTCTAGCATTTGTCTACTTAATAAATTAGAGAGAGTCTTAAACTAGATTTTCAATTAATCTCAAAATGGCTTTTCTGGTAGATAAATAATTGACAACATAAGACTAATCCTTGATATTTTAGATTAATCAGATTCAATCCATGTCAATAGTTTCATTCTGTCTCTATATTTTGCAAGCCCCTTGAATAAACAGCGCTTCTGTTAATATCTTAAGTTCTTGATATAATTGGATTGGATGCTCTGGTTAATCGTTGCTCTCTGGAACTACATAGATATTTGGAATGGACAGGGGATCCATCCGGGTTTTCCCATGTGCCCCCAGATTCTGTTTGGAAGAAGAAATCTCATCTCATTTGGAAAATTATGATTAACAAACTTATCACCAATTTCCTAGACTTTCTTGCACTAGATTTCAGTGATTCATACTTAATAAATCCAAATTCATTATGGAATTCTATTTAAATACATCTATTTGAAGCCATGGGAGGTTAATCTATTTATCAGGATGTAATTACATTATTGAAAAACTTTGAGAAGGGCATTCTAATTTTCATACAGTTTTTTTTACTGTTATTGGTGTATAAACACAATATTTCCCCATCACAAATGCTACGTCTGGTATGATCAGGCTAATACTGCACACATAAATCTTGTTTCTAAACGTATGACTTGATAATGGCATTTTCGTTGTTCGTCAGCTGTTTAATAGGGAAGGTCTGAAGTTGATGAACATTCCGGTACTGCTCAAAGATTTCTCTATTGTGTTTGAGGCGACTCCATCAGGTCTTGAATTGTTGATGTCATCCTCAAGCAAACACATCATCTATCAAACTATCTTGCCAGACTTCACAAAAAAAAAAAAATAATAAGCACAAGAAGATACAAAAAGAAATAAAGTTTAAGCCCTGCATCCGCGTTCTTTTGGAATGACAATTTCTTTGTGTCGAAAAAGGTGCGAGAGGCATCTTTTACAATATTACCCAAGTGTTATTCTGTCAACTCAATAACTTCAAAGTATAAGATCAATGCTTACCCTCTTTGTTCATTTTGTCAACAGTGTGATGAAATGATTGCTCGGCTCTTAAGGGAACGCATTGTTAGTCAGTCTTCAAATTCAAGATTCAATGTATTTTATTTGGTCAATTTTCTGACAAAATGCCCAGAAGCAAATATGTATTACAAAAAAAGAACTTCACTACCTTCCTTCTCGGTGACACATCATCATTGTAAGTCTACCATCTTACTGCTGTCTTTCTAAATATGATATTTTCCATTCTTCTAGGTCTTGCTATTGGTGCTCAATTAGCTAGCCATATGTTTAGCAAAAAGAAAATAAAAACAGCTAGCAACAGATGCCCTTACACTTAACAAAATGAACACTTTGTGAACAGAAATGAGAAGCTGTTTGTGTCTACCTCTGTCGGTATATAAGAATATGTTGTTTTTTAAAATATGAAGAATTTCAGGTGACAAAAATCTACCCACTTCACCATTGCAGAACGTATGTGTTGTGCAAGAATGGAAAAGTTATAAACGCAACAGGAACTCCAGCCTTAAAAATAAGTCTTTACCTGTAACCTGGAAAGTGCATTTGCCTGCTCCGGCCTCGTTGATGACGTTGCAGGTGTACTCTCCCCAGCCGTCTCGGTTGAGGCTGCGGATGGTGTACTCGGTCTCATCTCTTTGGGCGTCAAAGGCTCCAGCGTGTAGCAGTCGGTTTGAGAGCAGCCACTCGAAACGTAGCACACGGGAAGGGTGGGCTCGCAGCACCCTGCAAGTCATAACCACCGGCCTCCCCAGGCCCTGACGCATCTCCATGTAAGCTGGCTCCACGGTTGGAGGGTCTGAGCGGGAGATAGATTGGTTCAGATGAGTTCGGCTGACATTTCATGAGGACAGAAGAGTGCGTCACGGATGGTGATGCAGCGGGGACAAAGACGATAAAAAGAGAATGAGTGGGAGGAAGGTGAATCGGCATCCAAACAACCCAAGTCACTGTTCAGGTGTTTGGATCAGATTAACTTGTCTGACCTCCAGACATATCAACAGAGAAGAAAATCTGGAAGAAAGAAACAACAATCAGAAACATTACGAAGAAGAATCAATTGATTTAAAACTGTGGACCATGATGTGTTATCAAAGGGTGAAAACAAAAAGAAAATAGTTCCAAGCAGTGACGACCTAGAAGGACATACCTGGAACAAAAACACCAAACTTCTTCGATGACAAACAACACATATTTACAAACAGTTTATATTCTAATATTAAAGGGAAAAGATAGACAAAGGGTGAAAATATATGCAAGTCAATATACCTCAGTAATTCAGTAATACATGACAAAACAGACAATTATGGTCGCAACAGCAATGGATTTTCTGCAGAAAAGCTGGAACAATGCTCCGAACATAATCACTCATGCTTCAGAATCAAAATTGGTTTCAGGATCAGGAAGTGCTCCTCTAGCGTTGGAAAAAGGAAAAGTGTCTGACAGGCTTTACCTCATCTAACCATCAACCTGATACCGAGATTGCTCAGCCAAGATGTCTTAAAGCGAATTAAGAGGTTGCAAATAACCTCAAAGCAACCCGGCCTCTCCCCCTGCGACGTACGATACGCATGTGATGCTTACATGACAGCTTAGTAGTTCATGTGCACAGTGAAAAGAACATTTGTATGTTTTTTTGTGAGGGCAGAATATGTTGAAGTGCATTAAAGATGGTTATGAATAATTTCCCATTCTGAAGCATCGTCGCTCTTGACACGCTCATAGAGGTGCTCGACAAAAGTCTCTTGCAGAGCTTGAAAACCAACAGTGAATGCAGAGGGGAAAAGACATTATGACATCGAGCCCCTTAATTGCCTGACATTTGCATAATTCCTGATGGTGGGAAAGAGGCGGGGAGCTGCAGCCAGGGCTGGGGATGTTACTTTCTAAAATGTAATCTGTTACAGATCACTGATTACCTGATTGAAAACTATAATCTGAAACATAATCTTCTACATTATTCACACACACACAGAAATATTGTCTAATTACTGAGCCTTCCAATTTTGATAGGATATGCAATTAAATGAACAGTTTATTAAGATTGATAGTGTTTAATTTGATGATGGTGCTTATGTCATTATCTAGAACAATCAGACTATTTTTGGGGAAGGAGAATTCCTTAAGCAATCTAAAAGCCAATCACCTGTTTTTCAGAACATTTTTGCTGTGTTTTTAGATTAGATTACTGTTTTGTTTTTTTCTGTTGCAAATAATTGAATTAAACCCAGCCTGGCGTAAAGAGAAGGGCAGGTCCTCCAGGCCACAACATAGACAAATTGGGATTTGACTTCTGTGCCCTGGATGGTAATTATCACACACACATACAAAAATAAAAAATAGTGGTTTGCAAGAAATCACCAGCTGCTGAATGTGGCTAAGATCAGGGAGATGGTGATTGACTTCAGGGGGAACAGGACGACCACCCAACCACTTTGCATCCCGGGGGAGAAGGTCACAGTGGTTGATAGCTACAAATACCTAGGGGTGCAATTCAGTAACAGCAACAGGCTGGACTGGATGATCAACACTAAAGTAGTGTACAAGACGGGGATGAGCAGACTTTATTTCCCGAGGAAGCTCAGATCGTTCTATGTATCCAGTAAGATGCTGGAGATCTTCTACCAGTCGTTTGTCTCCATTACTCAGCTTGTATATTTGTTAATTGCCTTGTCCATTTAATTTATAATTATTTATATGAGGTTCGTACTGTGAGAGCTCAGTTAACCGGAGTCAAATTCCTTGTATGCATATACATGGCCAATAAAGCTGATTCTGATTGTGATACTCTTTTCTATGCTGCAGTGTGCTGGGGGAACAGCATCGGAGCCAGAGACACCAAAAGACTAAATAAACTCATTACAAAAGGCCGGCTTCGTCATTGGCTGCAAACCGGACACCTTTGAGGAGGTGGTGGAGAGGACACTGGACAAACTGCAATCCGTCATGGATAATCCTGAGCATCCTCTCCAGCACATTCTGGACAGACAGAATGTGCTGAGTTCCTTGTCCAACAGACTCATCCAGCTCTGCTGTCACAAGGACTAGTTCCACAAATCATTCCTGCCGTGAGCTAGAACCCTGTACAATAACTCACTCCTCTCAAACGGATGACCAACCTTGATCTACCTTAATTAAAGTACACCACAATATCTTTTTGCACTAATGCACTATCAACCTCATTGCTACTTAACAGCATACAACTTGGACACAGTCTCTACAAAGAGCACACTTGTACTCTATAATCATACTTATATTCTTGTTGTTATATTTCGATCTTGGTGTTGTGTATGTGTAAATGTGTATTTCAAACTGCTGCTGCTGCAACAGTGGATTTCCCACTCTGGGATCATTAAAGTAAAAACCTAAAATCCTGGCCCTTCATGCAGCTATTAAATTGAGTGACGCCCTTTTAGATTGGCTAATGACTGGGGTTGGAATATGGAAAATAATAAATCATAAGAGATGGGGATGACAGTAGAAGTAAGAACAATCGAGCAAGAAATTTTGAGTGAAAAGGCAAAGTAAAAATAAAATAAAAAAAATAAAAAAATTTCATAAGGGCCACAAGGAGGGGAGAAGGTTGCCTTCATCTCTAAAATACACAGCAATCGGTTCCACTCCTTCAAATGAGTCTTGCCTGGGATTTTACCTGAACCCAATGCCTTATTTCTGACTCCCAATGAAAGGTCTGAAGGTTGACTTAAGACTTTTAAATTTAGGTTTGCAGATCGCAGCCTAGCTCCACAGCCTCCCTGAGTGACACTACACCAAATTGCAGTAAGTGCAATTCCATTGACATGGAAACACAAATGAAAACAGTATTTTGGTCTGCACTGAATAAAAACAAGGGGGAAAAATTCTCTTATATAACCAATACATCCTTTAAACAAGGGCACGTGCCTCATCTCCCCCTTGTGCACGTCCTGTGAAACAGCTGCCTGGTGAACATGAGGAGAAAGGACTGAAAAGGTCCTGTGTGTTTCTCCCTGAGCTGTGTTCTCCATGGTTAGTGTAGCGGCGAGGGCAGTGCGGGCTCAGAGTTGCCGTAAGTCACAGGCTTAGGGAAAAATCTTGAGCAATGGTTGAGATGTAATCAATCATCAGTCACTGGTGGATATCTTGGCTGTTATGTGGTAATAAAAAAAAGGAAGCATGCAGGCCGTCTCCCAAAGGTCCATATAGACCGCCATCAACAGGGAGGTGGACCGAGCAAAGACACGGATAGACGTTTGGGAAATACTTATGTCTACTAGTTCTGTGGTAAACTGAGGAATTTGTTTTGCACATGATTTCTGAAATGCCGCTTGACAGGTTTATACTAAACCTCAGCTTCAGCTGCAATGAGTTCCATTTTTCCTTCTGTGTCCTTCAGGTTAGTGCATCAAGAAAATGGCATGCACCTCCTGTGGGCAAGCCCGAAAGATAGGATTGTACTGTACAGTCTGTGCAAGTGCACATGAAGTGTGTATATGTGTGTGCTTGGGACTGTAGTGGCTCTCTTTCTATGGATGTACAATCTTTTCCCCCTTCAGTCTTTTCTCCATAAGCAAGAGAATCTTTTTCTGTCAAGCTCCATCACATTTCGGTGGAAGCAATGCTACAGTATAAGAGAAAAAAATCCAGCAACCCAAAAACCTACCGCAATGCAACCATACATATTTGCAGCAAAGAAGAATATTATATATATATGGAAGAATGGCTACATTCAATAGTTATTTATATAAATTCTTAAACACAACTGTCTCCAACTGGTGATGTTCTGGTAGTTTGTACAGTTGCCACGCGGCATTTAAATTGCCCGTGGAAATGAATGTGAGCATGGGTGGATGGATGGACTACAGAAACTCACATTTTCACAATGATTTTATCCGCATGACATCGCCTCTTTGTTGATGTGAATCTATTCCACATTGTTTCTTCCTTCTTGACTTTGCTTAATACTGTTTTTTTTCACATTAATTCTTCCTGTAAGCGGAAACATGCAAGACTTTTGGTGTGAAAATTCTACAAAAAATGTTCCGTTTCACCTTCTTTCGTAATCTAACAAGGTCTAAGTCTAATGGGAAAGTATCTCCCGCTATAACAGCTATTTACATTTTACTGTATATAAAAGCTGAACTAGTAGTCATGGGAGAAGGGTTGAGTTTGCATTAACTGTGAGAATGCAAAATTAGAAATGAAGCCCTACCACTGAAGTAAATAGAGGTCATTGACACAGTTCGACAATTTACAGTTTGCATGATATTATTCATAAATGTCACAGCAGCAGTTAACTGGTGTAGCTGATGAGGTGGGGAAATTATATCCTGATTATATCGTGATGGTTTGTCTAATGCAGTGGATCCCAATCTAGAAATCAGCCTCTGTGGGAACCAGTAACTCCTCAAACACATACAAATATGAAAAGTGGCCATGAATCATGTATAAAATGGAAATTAAAACACCTCAGTCTTATACTTAAGTTAGTATACCTCAATTTTCTCCATGGCTGGGGGACTGGTGAGATATTTTTATACATATATTTTCATTTACTGGCTGGTGCCATATATTAACATGTGGCATAGCAGAAATAAGCCTCGTTCTTCACGCAACAGCCTTCAGCAGCTGCATGTGGGAGTATCAAAGAAATAAAGGCTTTGAGGGAGTGTCAGTTTTGTAGCATAACATGCAATTCCAAGGCTTGATAGAGGAAATAACATTAATTAGGAAGTCAAATAGTTACGTATATGAAGAATATGAAATCATAAGCCTGATTCAACTGATTTATAATGAGTCGCGGTGTAAGGAAATGCTGCCGCCGCCGCCATCTCTACGAACTTGAGCGCCATTATTATTACCATACTGTTAAAAAAAAAAAAGTTGGAGATAATTTATGAACTAATACATACAATTAATGATAATCAATAGAGCATCCTCTGTTGAAGGGCTGAGCTGGTGATCCATTAATAGGTCATTGACTAAGTTATTAATTTTTCTGTCTCGTCGGATGCAGGGTTGTGTTTATGACATATATATTTTCTGACCTTTTCCGGTGTTGATTTGATACGGCTGATCAAGTCAATATTGTTCCCTAAAAAGAAGGTTATTAAAATGTTTATCCCTGATTGCGGTATGCCCTTCTATAATGCACAAGATTAATTTGCTGGTGCTAGGCTAATGTGGATCCCTCTAATGTGATTTACATTGGAGTGGGCCTCAGGGGTTCAGCAATGCAGGCCTTCTTGATGCGGAGAGAAAAATTAATTAAAAACAATAATCGTGTAATTCTGTCCATTACTTTAGCCCAACGGTAGCTCTTTATCCTGGTGCTGTTGTTTTTTTGATAGGAAGTAGCTTGCTCAGGGGGAGAATTGCATTGCACCGTTGCATCGTGCAGATGTCATTGACTATTTGAGGAGGAAGAAAAAGGGAAGCCCTGATAAAAGATTCCTGTGCATCTGGGCTCAAGTGGAGCTTGAAAACTCTGCCACTGACTGACAGTAGTATCTAGGACAGGAAACCACTCCATACCTCTTTCTTCTCTCTATTTCTCTCTGTTTTCTTCACTTCCTTCATTCCCTCAAGCCCCTGGATCATGCCAAGTCGGTTTGACTAAGAACATTAGGTTGTCACAGCTTGGGATTTGCTGTTAGCAATTCTATTAGAGGGATGACTGTAAAGGCAGGCGTCCTCCATTCCCCTCTACCTCTCCTCCTGGCGCTGCTTCTGCCAGCCAACAGATGCAGGTTTTTACATATCAAAGCTGTTGACTTGCCAAAATCATTCCTTCACGCCTCTAATGCTCTTTGCTTCAGAGGACCGTACCACGGTCCCCTTGATCAAGTTAGGCTACTAAACGCGGCTTTGCACATGGCTCACCACCAAAGGCGTGTGGTTCATGCTGGGACCTGGAAACGCAGGCGAGAAAAAGCTTCTCAGAAGGATTGGCTTGTGCTTACACACCGGGGGACAGGCCAAGAGAAAAGAGGTGAGGGAGCATACCGACAGTCACGGTGAGCAAACAACACAAGCCGGGTCGGACTGTGTTGATAAAGTAAGTTCTCAAGCCGAGAAGGATGAGCAAAGGTTTATGTATTTGGCAAACATGCCAGAGCCAACAGTGTGCTTTTTAAACTAAGGCTTTGAAGTTAACTATTAATAAGTAACAAGGGGTCTGACGCAGAGCAGAACTGGCTCTGAAGGGAGAAACAGGGCGGAATGATTGACTTATCAACTCCAAAGCCCCAATAACGCTCTTCATTATGTGATCTACTTTGAAGATGGCAACCAGATGAAAGTCGACGACATCAAGAACTGTAGAGCAGGAGAAGTTCTTTATCAGAATAATGTGACATGATGAGAAATAATTGCGTTCTCTGAACATTTGCATTGAAAGGAGGAGAATTAGCATACCAAGGCAGATCCATCTATTTACTATATTGCTGTAAGTGATGGATTGAAGTGGGCCATGACAAGTACAGTACCAGTCAAAAGTTTGTCGCCGGGTCAAAACTTCTGTTCCGTATGTAATGAATACAAAAGCCTGGACCTTGGAATTTCAGTCTTCATTGAACATTCAGCGGATAGTTGAGGCCACCTTATTTTATAGTCTGAAGGTCTTTTTCCTCCTCTTCTCTGCTCAGGTCATCCGTTATAACAGACAACAGGGCAGCTTCAGGTTCTACCTACTGAACGGTGAAAAAAAAAAAAAAGCATTTTTATTCGACTTTTCTCGTCTGCTTTTCTGACAAGTTCAAATCTGAATAGGAGTTTTTTTGCGGGAGACATGGCCAAGTCATACTTATTGTGGTAAACGAAAGCGCCGAATGCACGTTTGCAGCCCATCTACCATCAAGATACTAACGGATTCTCGGTCGACGCGACTCGCTATTCATTAGAATAGAATAGAACAAACTTCAATAACCTTCAAGTGTTGCCACTGGTTCTGTTTCTGTTTTACATGATAGTATGTAATATATTACAGTTTGTTGTCCAATCTATATCTCTCCTTAACAAGATTATCAACACGACAGACTTATGAAACAAGTGGGATTCAACAGAAAGGACGTTCAATTTTAGTTCTAAATATATAATGTAAGTGTGTACTTTGGTTTTTATTCATGTGGTTATACTCTCTTCTCTTCATTTTTACGTTTTCTTATATATATATTTGGGTCATCTTATAGTTTGCTTTTTTTAAATTATTTTTTAACAAATGCCTGTATAGTATTCTAAGTACAATCCAGTTTATATATATGAATAATACAGCCGCTATATTACTAATCACAGCATGCTTTGGTAATAGCCTTGCTGAAATGTGTTTATGAAGGAAAACCTTACCAAAAGTAAACTAGAAAACTATCCAATTCTCATATGCAATAAAAGAGTAGGAGTTGCTCTTCTTCTATTCAATCAAACTCAGAGCCCTGAGTGAGCTGTGTTGACAAATATTAACTTAAATTGTTTGATCTTTTCTGCAGTCCTGTTAGTGGCAAGTCCAAGGGAAAACACACTTGAGACATAACAATCAAAATTTTGTTCTTTTCTACATTTGTGCAAATTGAGATGGGCGGACACCTTCATCATTGAAGCCATTGAGAATTGCTGGGTTGGCACTTCTTTACGGGGTTTGCAGCCCACTGAATATGCACAGCAGCGACTGTCCCACTGGCTCTGAGGTCCCCATCCTGCTCCAGAGAGCTTAAAATAGTTTTTCCCAGCTGAGGCGAAGATTGTCAGAATAAGGACCTAAACGGATCTAGACCTCTTTATAGAGAGAATTATTAATGACGTTGTTTGCAGTGCGAGGTGTCTTGTCAACAGTTCTACATATCGCGCTTTTAAAGAAGCGGCCTATGGGGATTTTTGCTACAATACCATCAGTGGCCACTGGGCTGAATTGGAAAAAAGTCTGAGAGGCATCATTGTATCCAAGTCTGCATAATACATTTATGGGATTAACTAAGTAGGCACTGAGGAAACAATGGAATTTTGGTGAGGAGCTTGAGTTTTGTATTTCCTATAATCATTCACAGCCAAAGAATTGTAGCACCACACATGCATCGCTTTCAATTCCTTCCGATCAAGCTTCCACTGTTTCATTTGGCACAGACAAACATCCTAAGCCCTTAAATGAGCTGCAATGTTTGAATCCCTCAAGTTCTTTCCAAACAATCCTTCAAATCACCATAAATGAATACAAAATGAATATGTGTGGTAATAAATTAGCTATTCGTTAATTAGCCATTAAACCATATTTGAATGTCATATCTTGAAGAGTGGAGGATTCTCAATGGGCAACAGTGGCAAGGTCTCTTTGAGCACATTGTGAGTCTCTATTTCTTATATAAGAATCTTAGGGAGCCAATTTAGGGAGTGAGCAGCCGAAGATGGAGCTCTGGGTGACCCCACAATGAATGTGGATAAGTATGATTTTTTTGGAGGCATATTAAAACATGTGAGGACTTACGAAACAGAATTATGTAACTTCATACAACCAAAAAAAAAATCTAAATTAAGCCCTTGTAGGCTTGTGTACTAATCAAAATAAAATGGTCTATATTCCGTGACATACAAAAGTTTAATTGTGAAATAATTTAATGTCTGATTTTTTTTTTCACTGTTTAAAACCATGCTTGACCAAGATATTTGTCATTTTAAACCACCTTTAAAATGTCAAAGAAATTTATAAATGCCCCACGGAAATAAAATATACAGAAGAAAAATGTTTTTCTTGTTGAGGGCATTAAAAGGTTAAGCCCTGGGACGTGTCACACAAACACACACAAATAGATACACACAGACAGACTGTAACAAGTGTGGACATGAGAGTGTAGAGCTTTGTACCTTAATAATAGTGAGGTGGAGTCAGAGCTGTGTCTGACCTGACAGAGGAAGTCAGGGGACTAAACTAATTTTACAACCTTCAGAAGGAAATTGGATTGAGAAGAGGAGAAGGGAGAAGCAGGAAATGGATGAATTCAAGAGACTTCAATTCTGATCACCCTGGGCTAGAACTGAAAGGGAAATAATTACAGTACATATATAGAAAATACACCACAGAGATAATGACGCACCAAAGATTGAAACTCACATCACATTACTGTATGACTGCCACAACAGTATTACATTCATACATCCAAAAAACCCAAAAGATTCCCGGTAGTCTGTCAACTCACACTGTACGATGAGCTCCACCACAGCCTCCCGGGGCTTTACGTTGAACCCATTATACTGGCTGGTCTGGCAGCGGTATGAGCCCGTCATCTCCCTGGACACATTAACAATACGCAGCACGCCGTCGTAGCTTTCCATCTGCATGCTGCCGTCTGGCATGGGCGCCTCCTTATCTGCTCTCGACCACAGGATGATCGGCTTTGGCTTTCCTGAAACAAGGCATTCCAGCTCCACTGTGTCACCCTCGCGGGCCACCAGGGGGGACTTCCCCCGGGGGACTCTCAGGTTGGGGGGAACTAAGAAAGAGAAAAACAGAGGAGGGACTGATATGGGGCTCTAGAAAGTCAGCATGAAGGGTAAGAAGAAATGGTCCACTCGGGGGGAAAGTAGCATGGGGGGAATGGCGAGAAGCGAATGAGCATCCAAGTTGCAGTTGCAATGAGGCAGAGGCTCAGAATCATACACAGCTAGTATGGAAGGACGTGCGGATATTAACAGCAGGGACTTGACAATATGAGAATGTATGTTTAGTCAAACCAGGCAGAAGTGAGGAAGTTCAATGTAATCTAGAAATAACAAATAATAAAACAATATCATGAAGAGACGACAAGCAACTGCGCTTTCTGAGATCAACAGTCAAATAAAATGATCGACGGTCGCTCTTCCTGACTAAACGTCTACAGACAGAATGAAGCCACGGGAGATGAGCCACATTTCAGCATCTTGGCTCTCTGAACCACTTTACAATAAGACTACCTTTATAAATCGTTAATAAACGGTTTATAATTCCCTTACCAAGAAAACTTTTATAAACAGTTTATAGCGTTGCTCTCAATAATCAATGTAGATTCATTAATTGGCATTGAAGTTACTGAAGCTCTTTCTATTTGAAGCAGTAACTATAAATGTGTGCTCATTATTTGGAAGGCATCAGGTCTTGGTTACTCGTAACATCTAGCGCCGTGCTAATGATTTGTAAAGGGCTCACAACATAATTACTAAATAGGGTTAGTCTTGTTGTAAAGTGGTACCCAGTTTTCCTTTTTAACTTATTTAGAAAAAAATGATGACAAAAACCTACTTTCAACCATCACAACATCACTGATTCTGACTGGTAGCACCAGCGTTTTTTCTTTCTCTGATGTAAAGACGTTGCTCCATGTTTGAGTAATTACGGCGTTCAGCACTATAAGCTGTGCGAAGACAGTTCTTGTGACATTAAGTAGGTAAAAGAACTGCTTCTTCACAAGGAAGGAACTAAATTTGGTTCGATTCCTCCAGTCCAGACGTCAGTCTGCTTCATGGAATAGTTCCTGGGCCGCCTGTAGAGTACCAAACTGGAAATCACTAAACTCTTAATTATCATACTATTATATAATCTTTATCAGCAACTCCAATACATTCCACTTCTAAGATGCGCCATCATTCTCAGCATTACAGCCATTAGCATTACCATCATCATCAATGGCTCTCATTCTCGGCACGTACTCACCACAATAGGGCTTTTCCTTGATGACTTCCTCATGCGCTATTCAGAATTCTATTCACATTATCCTCCTAAAGCTTCTACTCAATCTCAACCATGCGCCATCTAATTCACAATATTCAAAACTTTCTAAGATGTGATACGGCATCGCTGCTCGCCGTGTGACAGAAAATGACTTAGTCGATTTGGTGCCGTTGTTCGACAGGCTTGTTGAAGGATAGCTAATAGTGAGCGGCGAATAATCAACAAAGTGATAAATGGCTAGTTGCTGAAACTCATAGTTTCCGTGAGTGTGCCCATTTGTGTGTGTGTGTGTGTGTGTGTCTGCGTGTGTGTGTCTGTATGTGTTCTATGTTTGGAAAGCAGGGAAAGAAGTGAGTTGGATCGGCACTCTGGTTTCTCATTAAGCATGCTGGCCAAGTTAATTTGCTTAATTAGTAAACCTGCCAAATTGCACCGGCTCCTAGAGTGCTGTGTGTGTGTATGTTTGTGTGTTGGCGTAAATTATGAGCCTCCTAACCATCAGCAGACTCACAGACTATTTTTTAGGACTGCTCCCAAAAATAGTCAAAGCCAGTGAGTGAAAGAGTGAAAATCTTTGGAGCACTGTTGAAACGGCGTCATGCCTCCCTGATGATTCAGGAATCATTCTACCCAAACAATGCTGCTGCTGGAATGAAGTCAAGCCACAGTAAAGCTTCATGGTGATGAAATCACTGGCAATCTCCAGAAAACGACACAGAGTCCAGCTATATTTCTTTTGATCCCATTTCTGTTCTGGTGAGAGGTTACAATCCCAGTGTCACCTCAATTCTGCAAAGGTCGGCTATTTCATTTGTCCTTCGGCGGGTGCAAAGGCACGAAGCGACTCAAATGGGTTCTCAAGTTGAGCCTCATGTTGAATAAATACCAGCTGTACATTAGAGTAAATATATTCATTGATGACTTTCGGTTTTGCATTTTCTCTTAGCGATTGGTGGATTGCATCATAAAATCCACAAGACCTTTCCCAGAGCATTCAAGGCACTAACGCACCTCACAGTATCTATAACTGCAAATCTGAAGTGAAGAACTGAACAGCCTGAAAGTTCAAATTATTGCTTTCCCAGTGTTTATATGGGAACCACTACAAAAGTAATAAATTAACACTTTTGGAAGTCTTAACATTTTAACACCATGACAGTGTTACTAAACTAACCCTTGTGTAGTAAAATAATAATAACACACTGGTGAAAAATTTACACTGGATTGGTGTCTTCTTTGCTACTGATACAATACAAACTTTCGTTTTAACTCAAAATCTGTATATACTGCTTGTAGCCCATTGGGTCCAGATGCTTTTATTCTCAAAAATGTCTCAATGATATTATGAATCACCCACTTTTCTATGTCTAGACCACCCCATTAATCCAACAACCTGGGGTTTCTTCCCAGCTGTACTAAAGGACATAAGTGATTTGACAGTTAGTGACGAAATTGTACCACGATTCAACGAACAATTGGATTGGCTCAGATTGCTAGATGTACAGATGTACAGTCTCAGCTCCCTTACTCATGAGGACTTCTCAACTCTCCACACCTTCATTGTTGCCTGTGGGCGGAGCTTACGTACACCTCTGCAGAGTCGTATTAACATAAGTGAGAGCGACTCTGTCGATTATCTCCAACATTGTACACACTTTGACTCAAACACTTATGGGAGTGAAAATGAACAAATCAGGAAATACATTTAACACTCCGATTTTTTACTGTGAAGACGAAACCACAGGCTTACTACACATACCCAGGGGATACATAGTAACATTAGCATTAACTTCATAATATGTACTTCAACAATTGCCTCAACAAAATAGTTTGCATTACACATTTAAACTCACATTGAATGATAACATTTACACCTGTGGAATAATCCAAAGAGGTATTTGAGTATTCCACAACTTTCCCAGTCTTTTCTCGCACCTCTCCCAGCTCAAGTTTCTAGTCTGAAACGTCAAACTTATAATAAGCATTTATTTAAAAAATAAAATTGATAAAGCTAATGAAGCAAAATATTATCTGATTTGGAATTGAGGTTGAAGCTTGGCTCGGGTCACTTAGTCCAAGGCTCCAATCACCAGCTAGTTGCTAACTCCACCTGCTCTGCTCTTTATATATAACATGGATCATGACTGTTTGATTCAGGACAAAGGTCAACGACCTTACATGCATAAAACTTTTTGAGAGTATCTGTTTTACAAGATCCGGTATGAGGCTTCCACCTGAGCATATCCGGATCTTCCCAATAAAACGGATCTGTGTATAATGAAATATATCTAAGTATGACAACTGACCTCCTTTTCCTCAAAATATCAGAAGACAAGATTGGTCTCCATCAATAGGTTAATACTATATTTATTAATCATAGTAGAGGCCGGATTGGAATATATCCAACAAAATATCAGCCAGTGCAGCCTACATGTAAAACACAGCGAGTTCACCATTTACCACCAGATCTCATGCAGGCAATGCATATGTATGCTGGTGTCACTCTCATGGAATAGTGACGACTGGTCCTTCGGAAAAGGTCTTGCCAATGCTGTTTGGCACCAAAAGAGCAGCAAAAATGATCTCTATAGAGAGAATGACACCGGATATTCATTTCACTCTCATGCATGTGCTGATTGGTATTCACACAATGGATAGTCTGAGGCAGCCAGGTGTCCAGAGCTGACATATTTCCTTTCCACCGTATATTTTCTGCACTTTTCAAAATGTATTCTTGGGTTCAAGCAGTGAAATGGTGAATTGACAGCAGCGGTATAGGAGGGTAGCAGCGAGCACCCATTAACGAGCGGAGAGAAGCCATATTGACCGGGTTGCTATCATTACACCTGGCCTCTCAGCAGCCAAGATTAACCAGGCAATTACAGGAGTCTGCCTATTGGGTTTGGCAGCACCACTGCGGAATATCAGCTACCATTGTCTCTGTCAGTACAATCATGGAACTGTTAACAGCCAGACAGGCTCACAGACACTCACTCCTCCATCCCTCTTGCTCACTTCGTACTTCATTCTTCCTCATGCGCTCTCTTTCCAAGTAAACACCCTGCATCTGTGTGTGAGGCAGAGAGCCTGCTACTGGTCTTCACTGTGCTCCCATTGTGTCAAAGACATCCAAATGCCAATGATGTCTTCAGGGCAGGGCCACTTTGCGAGTTCGCTCGGTTGGTTTGAGCCTATCTGGACTTGTTTCGGTAAGTGGATGTGTGTATAGCCGAGTGTTACTCCTGTTGCCCATGGGTGGCACCATGCTGTGATTCTGCCTCAGTTACTCAATAGGATACCTCTCATTGGTGTTGTTGACTGAAACACTACATCTCTATGTGTGTGCTTCCAAAACACCACATCTCTGTGTGTGTTTGTGCGCGTGTGCGCCCTTGTGTGCTCTGTCAGCTTAAATTAGGGACTGGACCTCCTTGTTTGGACAAAAATAATACTGCTTCGGGGTAAACTGGATTTTCCATCCACACAGAGCTGATTGTCAGTTCATCGAAAATCATGAAAGCATCTCACATATCGTCTCAGGATGTAGGAACTAGGTGTATGCTGTTGAGAGAAGGAAAAAATCAGTTAAGTGGAGTGACATTACAGCCGATCCCCGTGGAAACATTGCACTATCCTTACTATTGCCAGTCCTGCAGAGAGAGTGTGTTCGGACAGCCGGAGGCCACTGAGATGGTCACAATGTGACAGTATTCTTCTGAGTCCTAGACCTCCAGGGACGAAGAAAGGATTCCCATAGATCCACTGAGCACAAGCTTGTGATTTTGACTTTGCTCGTGTGTGTACTTGCGTGTGTGTGTATTTTGCTAAGATGCCGAGGTGTAATAAATATCCACAGACGTGTTAAAATTGGCGCGCTGCATTTAGAAAGTGCAGAGAGACATCGCTTACCACAGACATTGAAATGCTACTGAATCTGTTTTTGAGTTCTTTACTGGTCCCCTAAGATTCTAAAAAAAATCGTACAAACTCCTTCAAATGGTGTCCAATACCATGCCTTGGATTTGTGCTCATTTAATGCTTCCGTTTTCCTTTTTTTTTTAAACATTAAAAGTCCATTGTGCATTATTTGACAAATACATATCTCTAATTCTACCAGAGTTTATGCTGTTAAGTGCTGAACCACTCCCATGGACGGACCAGAGTTTATGTACATCACTGGAGTGGGCTCAGCAGTAGTTAATGAGGGAGGGAAGATGTTTCTTATTCATGTTTGCCTACCAGATTTTCCCAGCTGGCCGTTGAGGTGATTTCCCAGATGGTCACCTCTATAAAGCATGACTTCAGGTGTTGCAGTTGAGGCATTATGCAAATATCCTGGGCGTAATGTTCAGAGTTATCTAGTCGCATTAACATATTTTATGGACTCGCACCAAGGGAAAACTAGTCACATTAAAAACCACTACTGCAACAATCACTTAGCTTCCGCCTGCCATCTTTGGATATTCCAAAACTCCATTAAGGTAAATATTTGTGTAAACAGACCGGCGTGATTTATAGTGACAGCTTCAGTATCTGTAGACTTCCTGTCAGAAACATCACAGGTGTCGCGCTGACATATGCTGCTGGATGGGGAAATGCCTGTATTGTTCTAGAAGTGGTGTGACCGTTGTATCTTCTGCTAGCATATGGTGGATTTTCCAGGACCGCATCCCAGCCTTGGGACAGCTTTTAGGGCTCTTCCTCCCAGATCACGGCTCACTGGGCTTGTTCACAGACCTCTATTGGCTTGTTAATCCAATACTGGGATCTAGCGCTCTCTGATGATCCCATTTCATCCCAGTGTGTAGTTTGTCTGCACACAGATTGTAGAAATTCACACTAGGCTGGCACCTTTTTTTTTTTTTTATACATTATAAATTCTAGTTAATGTAATGGTCCATATTTTTAATGACGATGGGTTAAATGAGTTATTTCACATTTTCCGTGTGTTTATGATTCATTATTATCAAAGCCGTGCTGGCCAGGAGAAAATAAACCCACTGCAAATAACCCCTACCTATGTCTAAATACATAATAATCAGGTGATGTGTGGCGGGGGGGTTTTTTCCCTGTAAGTGTGCCACTTGTAGTAGGGCACTATAAATCCATTAGATTCACTCTCCCAGCAAATTACTTTTGGTCCGGTCCATTCAGACGGAGACTCAGACTGTTCTTTTCCCGTCTCTGTTTGGTCGTCACATTTGCATAAACACTGGAGTGTAGATAAGAAAAAAAAAGACAAATAAACGAAAACTTTATACTGTAAAAAGTGGATAGTGAAGACGTTGTACTTACTTGAATAACATGCAACTTGTTATTATCATTATCATTATTAAAATAACACATTTTCATTTGACGCTGTGACCTATCAGAGAGCCATGCATCCGAGATGAGAGCGAGCGGCGCACTGACTGCAGCGATACCCGTTCAAATGTTAGGTAACATTTGGTAGCAGAGGGAGTGCCTTTTAGAAGTGCGTTTTTTTTCATTAAGTCTAAGAGCTCGTGACTATTTGTAATCGGGATGTAATCAGGAAAACAAACAATAGGATAATGAGCAACGGGAAATGTTTGGTCATTCTTCTGCATGAATGGTTGAAATAAGTTAGTACTTAGCATTGACAAAATAAATTACATGATTTCCATGTTTGTTGACTACTTTCCATGTACAGAGTGTTTGTGATGGCTCAGTGCCCACTCGCTACCCCCGTCTGTCAGGGCTGACAGGCAATCTTTTAGTCATACACAGTAAGAGCATGAGGGCAATTAAAGAATGAAACCTAATATCTGGATTGGTATAAACAGCAATATGCAATGCGTACTATGCTAATTAGCTTCCTACCTACAGCGCAACCATACATTACCTCCCAAGGATTGCACCATTCATTAAATCCATTCATTTGTAATAATGAACAGCCTTGATACTATAAGGCCTTTCTTTTCACTATTTGAATCCCAGTGCACTCATGTTCACATCGTCCCTCGGAGCAATCACAACAGGAAGCTAATGAGCATTATAGACAGGCTGGAAACAGAGCTCACATTGACAAAGCAACCAATAATCTTCTCTTCTCAAACACAATGAATCATCTCCATGGATTTAGTGGACATTGAAATTTTTCTAATTCATACTCCTTTTTATCACATCTTTATTATACAGTAAATTAAATACTGAAATTCTTTCTGTTGTTTGACCCATCCCTGAGGAGTAGAGGCCAAGCACCAGGGGAGCAAATTGGGGTTCATAATGTTGTTCGGTGACCCTATGATATGTAAACCGCTGGGATAGAACCAACACCCAGCCCTTTTGTAAGTAAAATCACTTGCACCTATGAACAGCTACATAATATTTCCACAAAATATTCTCAGCCTTTCCCTCCTTTTAAAGTTGATCGCCTCTACGCTTTCTCCCCTGTTGAGAAGCAGTTTGATGCCGACCTATTAATAAACTCAAGGACTGCCACATACTTGCCTAACCCGCTGCACTCTCCTCCGATCTAGTCATGTCGGTGTGTAGATTGGCCCCGCTGACACAAATCATCAATCTTCTCTTCTCTCTGGCTCTATTCCCTCCAGTTTAAAAATAGCCCCGGTATTAAAAAATCTGGAAGTGCCCTGGAAGACTATATTAACTGACCAATCTCTGATCTTTCATTTCCTTCAAACGCTCATGAACAGAACGTTGCCAGTCAAATCCACACTCATAAGATCAATAATGACTTATGGTAGTCAGGGTTCAGAGCAGCCGAGAGCACAGATGGTGAACAAAGACCTGCTTCTAGTCGCTGATTCTGGTGGCCTCAATATACAACTTCTCTTAGATCTTAGTTTTGCTGTAGAAGGAGTCCATTATAATCGACTGGTGTACATACTAACGGGTTAGAAACACTACTGTCAATGGCACTCCTGGTTAAAGGTCGCCCACATAACCCAGTTAGTTAGACACTACTATTCATATATCTACATTTCTCCTCTTTGACATATAATTCATTGCTAGGGCTTCGGCTTTCATTGCTATGCTGATGATACACAACTTTACATATAGACCAAGCCAAGATTGTTCGCATGATATTAATGCCTGAATGACCTGCGGTTAACTCTAGCTTAACCAGTATACAACTGACGTTACTGTCGGTGAATTCCCAGCCACAACTTCTCATTTGCTATCATTCTCACTCTTTTATTATGCATCTACTGTTTAATCGGTTCAGCAAAGTGTTCTTGGGTGACCTTAGAGGTGACTGATTTATAATATATTAAGAATATTATCTTGGAAAAGGGATTGGATGTGTGATCAAAGCGAAAACTATGCATTCAAAAATGGTGGGAAAAAGCAACATTAACTACCCTCCGTCCACAGACAGCAGCTCCGTCAAACAGCAGCTGAACCTTAGACTCTGCAGGTGGGTCAGCTTCAAGTTTCTCTTCATCAAGGTAAGTGAAACTTGAAGCTAAAACAATTCTACCGCTATAAACATACTTTTCTTGTCAACGTTTAATAGTCATGCTGTCCGGAGTAATTCTCATGACGACAGTTTATGGCAAAGAAGATCAAGCAGACAATGGGGCAGTTAAAAAGAAGCCAGATGGAATCAAGCAGGCTTGTTGTTAGGCATCAGATGACAGATTCTTCTTTTTTCAAAAAAAGAGCCATTGCCTTGTGTTTATTAAAACAGCTATTTTAATCAACTGAGCAGTTAATTGATTTGCCTAATTCATTAACTGCAGTGATTCTTGAGATTGACAGAAACCCCGGGCGGTGCCAGAGTTTCAGGTGTGAGCTGGTTGCTAATTGAAGAACTCATCACGGAAGGATTTATCTCTCCCACAAAAAGAGAAAGGTGACTTTCCTTCTAATACTAACTTTGTAATCATCAATCACAGCAGGGATGAGACACTGATGTGTGCTAAAGATAAGATGAGTCAACAGAGACTATTCCCACCAACACGGTTTGAAGGACTTCACAGTTTATTTCTTAAATAACTGAATTTACTGTTCCCAGCGAGTGCAGCAAGCAGGTATCAGGTTTGACCTGAAAACTGGTGTAAATGTCAAGACACCACCTATAATAATTGCATATGCTTAGAAAACTATCTCTAAGATGATCTCCCAGGTAGTTCCACAGACGGATCAAGGAATTTGCGGAAATGGGAACTGGCCACAGCTTGAATCTGATTGGGCCCTCAAGGGCTCCAGTTCCCTTCACAGCACTCCATTGGCTGGATTTGGAAAAGTTTTGACCGTCTTGAGACAAGTTAGTTTTACCCCACTGATTATTTTGGGTCAATAGTAATCCTGCTCAGTACGAGAGGAACCGGAGGTCCAGACATTTGGTGTGTGTGCTTGGTGGACGAGCTAATGGTGCAAAGCTACCATCTGTGGGATTATGACCGAACTGAACTTGGTGAGGAGAACTCGCCCTAACCCCTAAATGTACTGCTCAACTATTTTCTGGCGTGACAGCAAAGTGTTTCCGTACAAAATATTGCAATAAAAACCAATGACGGTAATACCCAAACCCTAGTCCATGGTCAATGTCAGAACTCGACTGCATGACGAGAGACATCCTTAAAGTAATCAGTGTTTGTAAATAGTCGAGAGAATGGAGAAACGGCAACACTCTCTAGAACGCACTAACTACATCATATTCAGGAAGACATGTTCAACTTATATGGCACAAACCTGACAAGAAGAAATGTTACCGATAATAGAAATTCTCACGGAAATCAACCCAGTGCCATGCAGTTAAGTAGCAGGAATTGCAACAGGCAGAGCAAACTTACATTAGTACCTATGAAGTTATATTTCATACCCACACGTCTGACTTGAGCCGAGAAATACTTAAGATGCTATAACGTCTAATGCATGAGGAAATATTTTCTTAATACACAATCGCAATCCCAGTAGACATGTCTGCTAATTTTCTCAGTCAGACAGCAGTATTCTTCCTCTTTTTTTTTTTTTTGTTCCACACATTAAAGGGTTTGTTTTAACGCATTGGCATCTCCCTGGGACTCCAAATGAAGAGACTGCACTACTTAAAAGATAATGAGGAAACAATCTTGGCAGGTGCGATTGATCCCACCGTTTCATAGCGCAGGGATTATCAAAGGATTATCTAACAATAATTATGCACAAAAGGTTGACTCACTGCTTTCATCTTCACGCTGTGAGTGGCAGTGAAGTCTATGTGTGTGTGCGCGTGTGTCTGTATGCGTGTGGGTGTGTCTGTGTGTGTGTGTGTGTGCATGTGTCTGTTTGTGTGTGTGTTTGTAAAAAGGGGGAATAAAGTCGCAACTATCACACGACCTTGAAAATCATTATCGGCAGCAAAAACACTGCAGTGAATTCAAAGCAAAACCAGCCCGACCTGCACACGGAAGACCTGGAAATCTGGGATGAGGCTTCCAATCGCGGCATCTCTGAAGGCGTAGAGTCGACTGGGTCACAGCGCTCTGCGAAGCTGATGGTGATTACTTGGTGACACCGGAGAATTACCACACATTTGCTGCTCATTGCCTGACCTCACACTTGAGATTAGAAGTAAAGATGCAAAGTATTATGGCTTCATGTCTCTAACCACCGAATCTCTCATCTCCTGCAGAGCCTGCAGGGAGTGTAAGTACAAAATGTATTGTTAGTGGTACTAAAGCTGCTACCCAGCAGTCCTATAAATGTCATATTCTCTTTTGTCGCCTATGATGCTGTTTCAGGTTTCTTTCTTAACAGAGGAGGGCTGGCTGATGGTAGAAATCCAAAACAATAGGCAGAAAAAAAACTTTACGTCTGACAGCAGTAGACATTGAAAAGATAGCAGAAGGCTGCTGATTCATGATGCCACGATTGAAACTAGAATGAGGTGAACTGGTATGCCGTGT
The DNA here is from genome assembly GCA_009660295.1 of Lophius piscatorius. Lineage (NCBI taxonomy): Eukaryota > Metazoa > Chordata > Actinopteri > Lophiiformes > Lophiidae > Lophius > Lophius piscatorius. The sequence goes on from VRLP01001204.1 coordinate 125,114, forward strand.
TCTTAACATGCTGTTCCTGTGTGTACAAATGTTAGTGGGAACAGTGGTGGAAGCAGCCAATTAGATGGGAGATGGATGGATGTTAAATCTTGGATTGGTCAGGCTGATGAGTCAGGAAAACCTCTGAACGGTGATCGTTCTACGGATGTCAGAATTGTCCGCAGAAACTAGAGAAGACAATAGAAGGCAGTGATTCTTTTTTTAGAGTGGGATTGATTACTGGAATCATGTCCGGTAGGGAACAACGGTCTAAAGCAGACATTAAAGCTGCAGGCAGTCCAAGTAGAGGGCTTAAAGGATCAGTTCACCCGAATCATGGACACCAGAAACGATCCGCTGCATTTCTGGGGGATTTTTCATGGCACAGTGATGGTGACCTTTTGTTGTTCCCTGTGTCAGAGGGCAGAATTCTTATCAAAACCCTGGATAAAACCAAAAGTATCTGGGTAGCTCTACACCAAAAAGGGGTCGAAACATGTTCTTACGATCTGGGTGAGCTGCCCCATTTTTTCATTTTTCTTACGACCTGGTCTTATCTCCACTACTGCTATCATCCGTTACATATCAGTTTAACTGATGAAATCCGCTGCAACTTCGCAACAAACACATTTTCTGAGTTGAATCATTTTATAGTTACCTAACTTTGAGGCTAATGCCAGATCAACATCAGCTGTTATCAGTCATTTGACAGTGGATAGTCATTTCAGCATCTGGGAGGCTGTTTCTTTTGTGAAAGTGTTTTGAAAGTGCAGGTTTGAAGTTGAGGTCTTTGTATGTGAGGAGCACCTTGCACGAATCGGAAATCACGTTTCCAGAAATGGAAGGATGTTTTGGAGGGACCGTTGCTTTCCATCAAAACCATTACTTTTTTTTCTTATCTTTTTCTTACACTCTTACAATCCATTTTTGGAATAAATCTTATAAAGGATCCAATTAAGTATTTTTTTTTCATTTGTATGTTTCAAAGATTGCCATTTGACTTTTTGGACCATTTTTGTAAAGTCGAGGGCTGAACAGCACTCAAATTGATCGGGTCCAATCTGCGGTATGATGACAATTTATTCTGATTTTATTTACTCATTTTATAGAATGATGAACAGACCAAGGGAACGGAAAATACTAGCAAAACTGATTTCAAAGTCTCCTCTCTATCAGTAGTTTGTCACGGAATCATTTCAACAGACAGAAAAATATATTTTTCAAGTTACATTTAAAATCAATCAGTATTTAATTTACATTATCAACAAAAAGTGAACTTGGTAAATGCCTAGGCTGATTTCTTTCTTCTGCCACAATAAAACTGTAAAAGTGGACTTTTGTTTGGTGGTGGCAGATCCTTATCTGGAGATGGTCCAGATAAGGATTAGGATTAAATTTATCTAAAAAGGACTTTATGGTTATATGAGGCCTATTGAGATTGAGATTACATAATCCAAAATAAATTGGATGCGTCACTACCCAATCCAACGTGATACTTGCTGCCAAAGAAATGGTTTGTGTCACTTAACGAGGTGAAGGTGAAAAGGATAATCAAAGCAGAACAACAATTAGTCCAAGAAACACTGCCAAAGGTTTGGTCAACCCTCTCATGATACTCTCCAGCATGTGCGCTTGACTGGAGTAGCTCTAAAATATGCCCAGCGTGTTGAGGGAGGTGTGAAGATGACTCACTGACACAAAGGGGTGTGAGGCTCACCAGTAGTGGAAGAGATGTTCACATCGATGCTGATCTCAGGGATGCCCCCCCCCTTCAGCGCAGCCACACATGTGTACGTGCCAAAGTCGGTAAACTTCAGATCTATAATGTCCAAGTTGGTGGTCCCAGGGGAAATGTCGGGATCAGTCTGGGTGATGACCATACGCTCTGAGCTCCGCAGGGCACGGCCATTCTTCAGCCAGCTGAACGTCAGCTCCTCTGGGGGCGTCGCCTCCACCTGGAATCATTCAGTGTGTTGTTATATTGGGCAGTAAATATAGCAAGCTCTTTTGGGCATACATGTTTGTTTACATGTTTACTCTACCTGACAAGATATCTTGACCTCACGTCCAATCTGGATGTTGTCATCGTTGTGGTAGGGGTCAGGGGTGATCCAGAACCGCCCTTTTTTCAAAGCTGTGAAGAGATAGTCCATTTGATTCAAACTAGTATTGTATTGTCTAACACGCTGCACTCATTACGGCAACTCCTTTAGACGCCTTCTTTAATACTGTTTTGCTGGTGGTTTGAAACTTTACTTAAACTAGGCCTACACTGTTGACCCCGACAGCAGGGTATATCCCCGAAAAGCCCCCAATCTCCTGTGTTGTACAAAGCAATCCACCTGATTGGTGTCCACAAATCAAAAGTTATGTCCCAAGTAAAAGGCTCCCCCTAGTGGGTAAAATATGAACTATTAGAGTCAAACATGATGAATACAAGATAGATGTAATTTGCTCGATTCATATGCACCAAATTTTGACTAAACGGATTAGAAATTATGGGAATTATGAGATCCTTCACTTTAGTACCTGCATGGTATTGGATTTATTAAACAGTCATTACAAAAATGTTAGTTGACTTTTGCACATGTTTCAAACAAAACAACTTGACAAACCCAATCAGTATCTGCAATATAATATACAAACATTGGAATAATTATTATATGTTCAATTACATTTTCCCAATTTCCACATCAATGCTTTATTCCTTGGTTACAAATCATTTTGTGAGAAAGCACAGACAAATATAGCTCCTCTTGCTCGTCTATTAAATAGTATCAAGAAACAATTAAGGCTCCAGGAGCATCTGCTCCTTCTGAAAGTTTTGCATAATGCCGGAATAAATTTTCATTGCACATTAAAGCTCCGCCTCCTATACTGCTGCAATCTCAAAGAAAGGATTTAACAAATTAATTTTCACTGTTATTTTTCTCAATTTTGTTGTTTTAGTTTCTAGATTCCCATTCCTTTTACTGTAAATATAACCGTACTGTTCAAATGTGCCACACTTTCTCCATCGCTCGGTTGCACAGAAGGATCAGGTGTCAATCAGCCAGCTGATAGAGGCGCTCTGAGAGCAGCAGCGCGGGCAGAATATATCTACTGGGTGCACCACTTTAGTAACGGCCTTGTGAAATGACAAACCAGTAGACATGGATTTGACAACTGCAACGAGCCTCCTAAAACAACAAGCAAAAGTTTAGCTTTTGTTGCTGTGGAAAGGTCACACAGAGAAATTATCAGATAAACCCGAATCATGTTCGTTTTGAAGACTCAAGCTTTGAGCTGACATTTATATTGATAGCTACGCAACGAAGGATCCTACAGTATTGATGTAGTTGCAGCACCCACACACACACACACACACACACACATATGCACACACACTACACTCAAAAACACGCACACACACACATGCACACACACACACACACACACACACACACAAACACAAACACAAATCGGCATGCAGAAACACACTGTGAAATTGGAGCGATACCTAACAAAATAACCACCATTTCTTATCCAATTAGGTTTGAAAACTTCATTTTCAAAGCGTGGCTTTTACAACGGAAAAAAAAAAAGGGAAATAATTTCATTATATTGCATGCTGTATCCAAACCCTGCGTCTCTTGTTCAATTCATCTCTTCAGCAAAAAAAAACAAAAAAAACCTGACGCCATCATGGAAATCTTTTCATCTAGCAATACCCAAGTGACATTATCATATTCAGTTTGGTTAGAGGAAAGCGAAAAACAAAACCTGTGTGTCAGATTTAAACACAGGAAATTGAATGTGCAGAGCATTACGATGCCTGCCAAGCTGCACATGGAGGGGAGAGACAAGTGACACGCGCCTCCCTGACATGATCTTCCTCCTCACATTTGAAATCGGTGTTGGCAGGCAGACAATCCTATTTCTGACACGTGTCGCGTACAAATATGACAATCATGTCAACGCGCTCTAAAAATGCTCACAAACATCACTGTACATTTGTATTACACCGCTCTTGCATTAAAGGCGTTCTCATTCTCTTGACACTCGCGCTGAGTGTAATTCAATGGTTATACTATGGCAGGAAGTGAGGCAGTTATCAGAATATTGTACACAGCAGATGTCTGTGACCTTTATAGATGTGGCCATGATGCAAAGAATTATCCGCATCCCACGTTCAGCTCTCGTCTGGGCTCAGCTCTGAATGAGAGTTTACATCTTCAATATCCACGGCCAGATTGAATCAGCTTCTGGCTAACGAGAAAATATGAGGTCCATGGCACAGACGCCATTACGGAAGCATATTTGTGAGGCAACTCCCAAAGACAGATTTTTAGTCTTCTTGATAGTTTGTTGAAAAGGCTTCGATGTCTCGGTGTCGACCTCAGCAGAGTCAGAAGCTGTTTCTTAAGGATGTAATATTTCATACGCAAACACATACTTCTGCGCATTAGAGTCGCCGCGCTGTCACCTGTGAGGGCGTATAAATATTTGGATTAACGACACACACCTCCTTTCACATTCCTCTTCCGCTCCAGCGCTCTACATTCTTCTGTCGGCAACAGCAACGCGCGTCTAGCAGTGTGCGCCTCCTTTATTTACTGATTGTCGAATGGTGATCTTTATATACTAAGGGTATTTCCTTAGTAAAGTTTGCAATCCCCTGAGTTGTACCAACAATTCCTGTCGGAAAAAAACAATGTTTTTCATGAAAAAAAACCCACCAGAGAGTAAAAATATGAGCGATTAGAGTAAAACATGATACATTTATGACGGATCTCCTCCTGTCGATTCATATGCACCAAGTTTGGACTACATTAGACAAAAGGTGGAGAAATTATGACCCAAAAATGTTAAGAGATAAAGCTCAGCCTGGTGTCAGTAATATACCACCGACTTTTCCCAAAATCAATCCAGTTCTTCATTGCACTAAGTTCTATTTGGATATTAAATATGAAAATAACCCATTAAATAGTTTTTTGACTTCACGCGATAACAGGACCAATCCGCGGTGGCCGATGACATTTCCGTAATATCCCAAATGTTTTGGGCATATAAAGAACGTTCTTTTGTTGTTGTTCTTAATTAGAATTTCCCATTTTTATTTGCAATTCCACAATAAATATTTATTTTAATTTTGCTAATTGGGAAATACAATAATACTGTATCCATCAGATATGCTGTGTGTCATTACATGACAATATCATGTTGAAAGAACTATAAAGTTACATATTTGAGATTAAAAACAAGGAACTTTCATTGCATTAATGTGCCAGTTAAAAATGCTGGGATTAACATAATTGTGTTCAGTAAAGGGAATACAATTTTTCCTTCACTACTTTCAGATTATCTGCATAATGTAATCTATTAAGGTAAGCAGTGGGTTCATTTGCCTCAAAGTGTTTAGTAATAATTAAAAAAAAAATCTTTTTCACCCATTTAATTCCACTTACTTTCATGGGACTGGTTGATATAACTAAGTTAAGTAAATATGACGTTTTATTTCTTAGTGTGTTTGTTGAATATAGTATATATTAACTCATTAGGGAGGAATCAGGGAGGCGTGGATTCTACCTCAGGGTCACATGTATGTAACAACATGCATCTGCTATCAGCGGATACAGAAAATCCGACCCTCTCCTGCTGCGTAGATACACTTCACCGACCACAGCAGGCCATCAATCACATTCTCAAATGCGAAAAATATGGAATAAGAATATTCCAAAATATCCTGTCTGGATGCAGTGTGGACCACGAGCCCGTGAGAGAAAAAGCTAGACTAAAGACGTGTCACATCATTACACTTATAAAAGTCAGGAAACGAGGGATTATTTAATATTCCATTTCTCTCTCTTCGATTTTTTCCATCCTCTCTGAACCCTTTCTACACAAGTAAAGCAAATTTTGTTGTTTTCTTCTCTAGTAAATACTGCAGGCTCCTCCAAGGTGCACATTTTAACATCATGTATTTGACACCAATATGCCGCACTTTTTCTTCTTCTTCTCTGTTTACTGGTGGTTCCGTTCATCCACAATAATGCCGTGGTAAATGATGAACCCAAGCACTTAAACTCCTGCATCTTCTTTATATTTAGTCCTTGCATCCTCACTGCTCCATCTTCCTCCCTTTCATTCACCCACATGTATTCTGTTCTGTAGCAACTGCCTTACATTTCTCTCCAGCGCATACCTCCACCTCTCCAGGTTTTTCCTCAAACATCATAGTCCTTGGAGACTCCTGCCTGACCTCGTCTGTCAGCCTGTCCATAACCATAGCAAACAAGATGTGGCTCAGAGCTGATCCTTGGTGCAGTCCCACCTCCGCCTTGACCCCACCCGTCACTCCTACTGCACACCAGAACACTTTCATGCAGCTCTCATATTCTGGACCACTCTGACATATTTCTCCACCACTGCAGAATTCAACATAGAATGAAAATAGAATAAAAGTAAATTATGAAGTACAGATGGTATAAATATCCCATAACCTGGCAAATACTGTATCCATCAGATATGGTATGTGTCTATGAGACGACAAAATGACATATTCTCTATTCAAGTAGAGGAATAGTGCCCTCCAGATTTATTCGCACCATTTAAAAATGGGATGCAAAATTGTCTTCATTGTCTATACCCATGATCTCTAATTGAAATCATTCACAAAAATATAACTTCTAACTCCAGCAACAACATTAAAGGAAACATTTCATTCTTAAAACAGAACAATTTCTTGTCTCTAAAATATGTCTGCCACAATTATCCATAACCCCTGCATTTAATATTCAGTGCAGCCCCCTCTTTTGCCTTAATAAGAGCCCTGAGTCTCCTTCTGAAGGGGGTCATGAGGTTCGAGAACACATGGAGAAGATCTGAGACCGTTCCGTCAGTGCCGACGGTTCTCCTCTGCAGCACATCCCACAGATGTTCTGCGGGGTTCAGGTCAGGTGACCTGGAAAAACAATTATTTTATGATCTGTGAACCATTTTTGGGTTGATTTTGGATAGTTTCTATGACTTTCTTTCTTGCTATGCCACCCCCATCCTTTATTTTCTGTTGCCAAAGCCTCTATTTTGGTCTCATCTGACCTATGACCTCGTTCCATTGAAAGTCTCATTCGTGCTTGGCAACCTGTGAGCACTTTAGCTTGTGTGTGGATTACAACAGAGGCTGTTTTCTTGCTATCCTTCCAGACAGCTTGTGTTGGTTTTGGTGTAATCCTGGACCGGAAAGTCAGTTTACAGACATGTCCTCTTCTCTGAAGTTTTTTAACATCTCCAGTCTCTTTAAACGTCTTTATTATTGTTCTACCTGTTCAAACAAACATTTTTTATCCATTAATTCATCGCCAGATTTGTGCAGCTCTAGAACTTTTCTTCCCAGATTATTGCTGTGTTCTCTAGTCTTTCCCGCAGTGAAGAATGTCAAAGAGAATTAGATAATCATAACACTCACACACTCATAATTATACCCCAGAAAAACAGGAAGTGATTGTTCACCACTTGAGGGTTCCTACTCAAACAGGTGAACCTAAAAATATAAAGTGGAAATATGCTTCAGTTACCTGGTACACAGGATTTCCTTCGGCTGGCAATAAATGTGTTGCACAAGTTAAAGAGAAAAAAATTATTTTGATGTTAAAAAATTTATTTTTTTTACATTTATTTTGTTACTTGAATAAAAGGTGAGATTTTTGTGAATAATTTGCATTAAAAATCATGGGTATAGAAAATAAAGACATTTTTTTTGCATCTCGTTTTACTCATTTTTTTTAAAAGGGGGCCAACAAGTCCCAGTTCCTGATGAAGTCAGAAAATTACAAATCATAATGGGATATGATGTAAAATAAATGAAAGGGAATAAATTGATGACTCTAAATTGCCCGTAGGTAAAAATATGAGCGTGGATGATTATTTTTCCCTTTGTGTTGTCATATCATGAAGTGGCAGTAGAAAATAAATGAACATCTATTTAATGGAATGGAGTGTCTGTTTCTTTTCAATACATGGAGTAAACCTGTAGTGCTGTAGTCGTATTGCTGTCCATTATTTCGTCTTTAATTTGTACCATTGTGTGCTTTCTCGACATCAAGATAATCTGAGAAAAAAGAACCTTTTTTGAAAATGTGACGAGAAGGGAAGTCAAATATTTCTGGTTAAATTTATGATGAAAATCGATAGATGTAACAAAAAGGAATTTACCAATAATGTACAGATAAGTTTTCATACTTTATTACTTCGTGCCTGCATAGTAATACATATAAAAAGAAAACCCAATCCGCCTTAATAACACAATGTATACACGATGGATTTCTTCAGGTCGATCCAGATCCAAATTAGGACTAAATCGGACCAACGCTTGAAAAATTATTGCCAAAAACTTTTGGAGATAAATCTCCGCCTAGTGTTGGAACCATCCAACTAAGGTTGCCCAAAATCACTCCAGTTTTTCCTCGCACTAAGGTCTATGGGGGTATAAAATGTGAGAATGATCCATGAAACATATTTTGATTTATCGCGCTAACACGAAGGATCTGTGGCGGGCGGCGATGACGACTCCATAATATAATTATTGACACAGAGGATGAAGAGATTACAGCTCACACTGACCTGACCACTCCACTTTTTAATATCTAGGATAATACCTCCGAGGAGAGGTGCTATTTTATCATACTGATCAGAAGATGTCAACACCAAGCATTAGAGTTAATCTTTATTTTATTTTCATTAAAAAAAAGAAAGCATCCGCCTCTTCCTCTGTGTTCAACGTTGAGTTGAAGGAAATCAGCTGCTCCGTCAGCAGCATGGAGATTCAGATTACATAAGCACAGATATTAATTACAGGCCAAACTAGCAGTAGAAAAATCTGATTAAATTTTGATGCTCACTCTTCAGTCGCTACTTTTCCCAGCCTTCTTCCTTTAGTGACTCAGCCGCCCCTCATTTCCGTACAGACCTGCAGAGCAAATAGCCAGTGCTGCATATGCGCACTCATGCATATTTCAGAATCGGTCGCCCCCCTCCCCCGCGCCTCCCCCTACATTCAAACCTCCTTTCACGCAATTTTATCTGACCATAAATATTGAATAGTAAGTAGGCATTCCTGCAAATCGACTAGATTTGTGTACACGAGAGATAAGTGAGCATTACTTCCTCTGCTTGTAGTGAATTTTGCTGGACAGCTGCAGTGACCAAAATGGTGCCGATTTCCTTATTCATTGGAGAAAAACATAAAACTGTAGTTTCTGTCTGAGGTGAGGCTTTATCAGGGGCGTTCACCCTTTCCTCCCAATTTCTGATAACCAGTTGATGACAAAAGTCACATTAATCTTTAAGGACGAGGCCATTTGGAAATGGAAATTACTCTGAAACTAAACCGTATGGCCGACCAACATGCCGGGAGAATTCAGCAGAAGCTGCCCGGTGTCTGGTGTCAAAGCTGACAGGTAGAAATGTGAATCTGTGAGACTGTCCCGGCTTCCCTGTCTCCGTCATGGAGCTGATGAAAGAAGGACAGAAGCAGTAACGATACTAACAGACTGTCTGATAAGATCCCTCATGCAATTCTTAAAATGTCAGACATCTGGTTATCCCACTTCCTGTTGAAGGCAGACAGTAACAAACACTAATGGGATGTGAGGTAGACAGAAAGAAAAGGAATCAAATTCAGCCTGGAATTGTCGCGAAAAATAACAGAAGCCTTATGTGATTGATTTCTCTTTTTACAACTTTGTCTTCAACGCTCTACTTTCGATCACACCGGAGTGTTCACTGACCCAAACAAATGTTATTTTCAGTTGTGTGCTCTGAGTGTGTTACAGTGAAGAAATAACTGACATGTCATAGAGGTGACTTTGTCCAGTAGAAAAAAAGATGCCAAACATTAGTATGTTGAACACTATGATATATATATATCTATATATCTATATATATATAGATATATAGATATATATATCTATATATAGATATTAAAGTGCGTGCGGTAAACATTTCAGTCTATTTTTTGGAGGGCAATTCAACATTTATTCCCGGAGAGTGGTGTGTCACATACAACGGTTTATAAATCCTTTATTTTACCGAGTAAAATCTTCATTGAGATTAAAAATCTTGGCCATGTGGGCAAAATTGGACCTCTTAAAGCCCCAATATCTGACCAAACTTCATGAATAGTTCCCTCACTGATGTGTAAATAAAGGTCTGATTAGGCTTCTATTTACACATATTAGGCTTTTATGCTAATCTTTTTGAAACATGGCGTTCAATTAGGGGATAACTAAAGCAGAGAAACGTCAGTACAACAATATAACGGAAGCACACGTCTCGCCACCCATGTGGAAGATGCAGCATTGTTTTGAAGAACACGGCCAGTATCATGGGCACTGGTGCATAAAACACAAGTCAACATAAGCACACACAAATTTGGCATGAATTATTGATTTGTTTCCTTTTATCACCTCCGTAGCTTCCTGTCATTGACTGTGACAACCTGCAGATGAAATATAAACATCTACTGTGTGGAGCTACATTCTACACGGAAACATGAAGACAGGAAATATAGCTTCTACTGTGGATACGTTTCAATTACTGCCATGGTTTAGTTGAATTGTCTGCTGTTCCCTGCTGAGGTTTGATAGTTTATTAACATTTATTGTCACTGCTTTTTCCGTCCGGTGTGACTGTTTGTCCCAACCGGATACGTTTCATCCGTGTCTCGTTGTCACGCGTGTCTCGTTACATCTATTATTAGAATATGTGTTTTCCGCTCGGCAGTCTTTTGTGTAGCTTTGCATCACTGGCTGGTTGTTTCCTCAAGATTTTGTTTCTGCTTTCTATGTTTTCTCAGCTTAATGGCTTTTGTCTGCGTATCAGATTTAGATTTTGGGAGCAGATATCGTATCAGTCGCTTTGGAATTGGATTTACCGTGAACTGGACTTGTTTGCTCGCTCCATGGACTTATTTTCAGACGTCGCTTCATGAACACTGTTTACCTCGTATTGAACTTCACCATGGTTCACCTTTTGCCTCTGCATGTATTAATTTATATCGCTGAAAAGTCTTATGTCCGGATGCGAATCCTAAAATCACCTGCGGTTTGACACGACGGATATTATAAGCATTCTTTTGGATTTTTATCGTGCATACATACATACATACACGTACAATTCATTTTGCGGTGCTTTAGCTTGAAGCAAGCTTTTAAGATTCTCCGTAGCTTTAAAAGCCTGTGGGAATAACGGTGGCCTGTACATGAAAAGCACAGATAACCACACAAAGAGAAAAACCACTGTTGAGGTCTTCTTCTACACAGAGCTCATGTCACACGCCAGGATTACAATTACACCTCTGGGGAGCTTCTTAGCAGGGCAAAAGTATGGAGCCCTCACATATTGGCTTTGACATGCACGTACGTAGGCTCATAATTACAAAGACACAATGGCGATGCAGCGGCACAGCAAGAAAAAGGATGTTTGAATGCACCCCCTCGCCACTCTCCCCGGCGCATTCCTCCCGCCTTTGTTCGTTTGAGTAGAAAGACAAGCCTCACTCCGCTCCCGTTCTTCTTTCTGCTCATCAGTTCATTGGTCCAACTCATTTTTCAGTCAAGCCTGTCGGTCCGTCTCAGCAAGCATCACATTCTGCTCTCCATCCTCTCTTGAAGAGAATATCAGCGTGTGAATCCGAGCTCACCTCACGGCACCAGATGGGTGCTGTGAGATGTAGCATTTACAGGGGCTGCTATTTCTTTAACCCAGCGCGATCGACCGTCACTCTCCGCTTCATCATCCGCTTCTACCAAGGTTAAATACAGAAGGACAACTTCTATTAGCATCGGCTCAGAGCAACATGAAAAAAGGCCCACGCATCTTTACGCCACCATACAAACATCTTTCCATTTCCTTTCACAACACCGTGTATCAGTTTACAATATCAGCCACTCACACAAATCCATTCTCAGAGGGAAATGTATCTTAAAAGGCTGCTGGAAACATTCATGCTGAACATGCTGCTTTCATTTCTGTTAAAAAAAGGATTCCCGCGTGCACACAGTCACTAAACGCACACACGAAAAAGGTATGTCTACATGTACAGGCACACAACCAAATACTACACATATATACACACAGACACACACTTTTAGGGCCGCAGCCCAAGAGACTGGCCTACCAGTGCCAACTCTGACCATCCAGCCATTACATCTGGCATTCATGAATGGAAATGCATTCAGCTTTTGAGCAGGATGAATTCCAAAGCAAATTTGATAAGGGTCATTCACATGTTGATTCACACGCTGAAAACCAGCTTTTTACAAGGCTCCTCGTGATTGTTTTCTCCACACCCAACGCTCCAAACATAAACAGCAGGGGGCTCGCACTGAAAAAGATTGCTGTTTTGCTCCATTCTTAACAGCATGCTTCCAATCAGGGTTACAAGGTGTGGATGGTGGTCCTGTGTCTGATGTTGTGTTTACGCTCGGGTGCGTGCAGAGGGGTTTGTGCAGTTGGTCGTGTCTGTGTTAGCGGGTCAGAGTGATGGATGGCTCGGGTATAAACACTTCACACCTGAATTTGTCAGCAACTCCTGGAGGAATTGTCAAGAAAGTCTAGCAGCAGCAATTTATTTAGAATCTTTTGATAGTTTCCGCCATGCTCATTTCTCCACATCACACAGGGGGAAGCACATTGTTTTTGTGAAAAGAAGGGAAGCAACATGCACATTTGTCAGCTCCTCTGGGCGCCAGGAGACGGGAAAAAAAAAATGCCAGGCTAGTTGCCCATTTTAACACCATCGAGAGACAAATCTGTTTCAATTCACCAACTCTCCATCTGAGAGCTGCCGACTGTCATTTGATCCTACGATGAAGAAAGGAAGGAAGAACCAGGACAGAGTTTCTTCTCCGTGTCACCCCAGATATATCCCAAAGAGGCGAATATAAAGGGGATGAAAGTGGAAATCCGTGTATTGAGCTGCATTTGAATACATGTTGCAGACGCCCAATCCATAAACCGGATCTTGTCAGGAGGATGATGTGATGCCAGAAGCCTGCAGGGCTTGCTGTGGAGAAGGCCAAGCCCTGGAAGGTGGTCTTGCTGGGAGGACAGCATGGCAAGACAAGCAACCATCTGCTGGGAAGAGTTGTGTGTTTCAACACACATGGCCCTGTTTGGTAACGGCAGCGCGACGGAGCTACTCAAAGCGTGAGGAGGAGGATGAACAAGCGGACGCAGGCTGAAGCCGTAAGGCCACAGGATGACCCTGCCCAACGTGGAACATGGGACGGATTTAGCACGTATCAAAATACACAAATACATAGACGCCAGTTCTTCTAAAGTGACTGTAATTCCAAACATTCATTCTTCACAGAACAAAGACAGTTTTGTTGTTTAAAGTCAAGATAGACACTCACACACAAACACACACACACACACACACACACACACACATTCTTTAACCGTCTCACTCAGAATTGCCTGGTCGAAAGTTTAATAAATCCATGATTGTTTGTGGTTGTTTGATAATGATGATGATCCACTTCAAACAAGCCGAAGCACAAACAAGAACATTGAAAAAAAAGAAGAAGAAATTCCTTCTTTTACCTTTCTGAATATCAGTTTGGTCATGTCCAATAATTCTTTCTGCTTTTTCCACACTGACGAAAATTACGTTTAAAATCAAATAACATTACTTTAACACCGTAAAACACTCTAACAGCAGCGAAAGCGGATCAGTTGCAAATACATGAACAGCGGAGGGACTGTTCCAAAAGACAAGAATGTATCTTGGACATAGGACGGTTTAAAATGAAATAAATATTAATTCTGACATCTGAACAGGTCACTGAGTGTGTGTAGATATGTGGGATATAGCATGGGTTGTATTTGGATCCTCTTTTAATGGTTGCAACACTGTCGAATATGCAGCATGTAAGAATAAAAATAAAGAACAAATCCATCCAAGAGGCTCATCAGAACAAGGAGACAATTAAATGAAAGAAGTCAGTGACAAAATGAATCAGAAAAAGCACTCAGATTTCTCCATTAATGTCTGAGTTATTGCCAGCCTCTAAATCTACTCACAACTCAAACAAACTCTCTGAGTATTTCTCAATGTCTCTCTAGCTGGTCGTCTCTTTCGCCCTCCACTTCAGCATCTCTGTTCAGCCCACTGAACCCCCATCGCCAGCCCCAAAGGAACAGCGGCAGCAATAGCCACATTAATAATAATAATAATAATAATAATAATACATTTAATTTATAACGCACTTTACATTTAGATCAAATCTCAAAGCGCTAAAACATTGGGATGTCACTACTGCAAACAGATTATTATTTTTATTTTTATTTATTTTAAATGCTGCCAAAATTCAATCACCTCTATGATATGCCGAAACTTACCTCTGGGTGAAATGTGCGCAGAACTGTCCTGTAGTTTTTACGTAATCTTGCTCACAAACAAAGAGACACACAGAATTTGGAAAATATACCCAAAAGTCATTGCAACCTTTCAGCTTAGATTAATATTAATTTAGACACCAGAGAGTTTCCCATCAAATCCCATCCCTTGATTTCAGTTTCCTTTTTAATTGGCTTTACTTTTATAATCGATGTCCTCTTTCAATGTCCTATTTGTGGAATTTGTACTTTGTGAGTCAAGACCGAGATCTCAAGGGGGCTGATTAGGCCTCATTTTTTTCTGCTCACTCTGTTTCTGATTGACTATTGACTAATTAACTATCGATCTCACAAATGCACCAACAAGCAAGAGCGTTCATCAATGTCATGTGAATGTTCCCAATGTGTCTCCTGTTAACTTTCTTTAAACCACAATTTACTTCATCACATCCCGATACGTCATTCTCCCACATTTAATTATAGCATTCTTAGATGTCTCTGGTTTGGATTGCATTACCCCGAAAGTCACACTTCTAGATGTCCTGTCGGTTGATTTATTTAGCACCCCTCCTGTCTGAGGGTATTATCATTAAACATCTAAGCGGAGCGGCACAGACGTCAGAGATGGATTCTAGCAGAACATTCAGTGCTACTGACCAACATTCATTCACACAGCAAGACATATATGATTGTTTTGAGACCAGTAGTTTATCCCTTAAAAAACATAATTTTTAACAGTTGATTATGGGAAACATTAAGAAATGTTGGAGGTTTTGGATACAGCACTTCACTGATTGACACATCGATGCCATTCGATCACACCTTGTATTTAGTCAAGTGGAATTAGACATATAAGTCCAGTTTAACTTTAGAAAGGACTAAAATCACATCTTTATTTGCACGTCATGCAAATTCAAGGAAAGGTGGTGATGCTTTCGTCTTATATTGCCAGGATCCCATATGAGAACTTCTGTCAACTGGAAGCTCAAACACATCTGAGTGTGAAATTTATGGCAGTGGTTGGCTGCACTGAGTGTGCTCAGTGACTTATTTGCTGCCATGGGAGACCTCATTTCTTAAGACTTCAACTGTATGGGCACTTTCACGATGCAAGGTGGGGGCTTATCTGTCAGGGGAGCCATCTGCAATGATTTGTTGATGATTTGATTTTCATCCTAGGGAGAATATTGCTGCATGAATGAAAGAAAACAAGTGGAGTACAGACGTGACCCCTTGATGGAGCTCTGGCATATTCTCCACATGAGATGAGAGAAGAAAAATTAGCAAGAAACGCACTGAGGCAAAATGTTAAACTCTGGAAAAAGAAAAACTTGGATCATCCCATGGGTGGTGTTTTGTTTGGAAGCTTCAACTTCTCAAGGAATCTTTTTATTCAACAGTAAGAGGTTTTGCTTTGCGTTGAAATCCTCTGTTCTGGTCAGCCTGGTCACAAACAGGCATCATTTAATGACTTATTCTAAGTATCAAACCAGTTTTCCTTTAATTTGCTGTGCAAATTTAAATGTCTGGTAATGTATTAATTTTAGCAGTAAAAGTTTTTTTTTTATTATTTAAAAATATATTTCAGAATTGTTATGTTGTTATAACACAATTGTAATTTAGTATTTAATTACTGCATTGCTGGATTTCTGTAGAAATGTAAATTTCTTTCTATCCCAATGGAAAGAGATCAATGTGACACACATGCAAAGCGTCTACATTTTTGATTAATTTAGTTATTTCTATAATGAGTTATAGCACGGACATTTTCACCTGCTGTGCTACTCAGGTGGGGATCAGCTCGGAGGAAATAATTTCCCTGGTAACTGTCAGCGGTGGTCATTATGTTGCTCTGGATAAATTAAGGTTAAATAAATCATTTGAGTAAATTCTTTTTTTTTCATTCATTCGCAGCCTTAATAATTTTAGAGTAACTCAAGTCTGCCGCTGCACAAACACAGCACTCAGACATAATGTTGAGCTTTTAGTTCTCTTAACTAATTAGCTAGATCGGGTCATAATCTTATATAAATACTTCACAGAGGGGCCGCGGTTTCATTTTCTTAGCCGATCACAGATTTTTATAAAATCCGACTGACCGTTACCAAATATATTTTCTTGAGAGTTTTAAAACCATAATTGACAGCATCGATAAACACACACTCTCACTCTCTCTCTCTCTCACTCTCTCTCTCTCTCTCTCACACTCACACACACACACACACACATAGCAGGCTCGTGGCTGGAAAATCAAACTACGCCTCCCAGCGCTGATCGATCAAAACATGAAATAGTGGTTAATTAAGAGTTACTTTGGCATTATTATGATTGTATCACATATGTTATTGGAGCATAAATCACCAGTGTCTACCAGGGGTCGCTGACTGTTGCAGCCAACAGGAACTTGCTAGTAAGCAGTAATGGGAGAAACTGGTGATATCTCAATGGTTATGATAAAATACAACATGGTCATTTTGATCTCTAAGACTAACGATCATAAACTCATATTTCATATTATTCTCTTTGTAATACTAAATGCTCCACATGTACTCATACATATGACATCTGCTCACCTCGCACTACGATGGTGGTGGACTTCTTGGCCGGGTTTCCCACGTTGTTGCTGGCCACACAGCTGTAGACCCCCGCCTCGTCTGAGGAGATGGCAGGAAGTGTGAGCGTGCCACCCTTGACCACGCTCCTTTGTGGCAGGCTGTCATTACTGCTGACCCAGGTGAGAGTTGGGGGCGGCTCTCCGCCTGTGGTGATGCACACCAAGGACACCGTCTGGCCTGGATTCACTACGATCGGATCCTCCACCAACAGCTTGATGGACGGAGAGGCTGTAGAGGACATTGCAGAATATTTCCGTGCATCCTTTATAGAAATAAGAGTCGGGTTTTCACAGAGTTCTACTATGCTTATAAAATCAAGAAGAAAGGTCCATTTCCTCGGAGTACCTGTTTTATTGGTGAGTCTGAAGATAACACTGCGGTCGGGGATCCCACACACGTTTCTGACGGAGGCGATGCAGCTGTAGTTGGCATAGTCCTGAGGACGCAGGTTCTTCAGCTTCAAAATCTTCGTTTCCCCCTGCAGCTCGGACCAAACCAACACTGGTATGCAAATGTGTGCCAAACATATCTACATAATTTAGTTACAGAAATGCAGAAAACTAGAAACTGAGAGGTAGATGACAAAGGCCAAAAGGCTCAGGAGAAAACGGTCAGAGGGATGAATATGTATGCAGCCAAGCGACAAATAAAAGGACGAAGCTGAGGTCAGGGATATTACTACTACAAAAATCAGCCTGGTGTTTCATAACGAAAATTAATTTGCAAACTCACACAAAAACGAGCACCACTGTCTTTTCAATGGCCCTTAAGTATTTTCAACATGAATATACATCAGTATGACTTCTGTAGTGGTTTCCTCCACTAATTCACCGCGAATGCGTGTTTGATTCAAGCTACGATGGGCTGGAATCAAACATCTTCCTTCAACCTTTATCTGCACGATTCCAATGTGTGGGAGATAGGATGGAGAGGGAGGTGGGAGATTAAATATGTCGACACCATACAGCAATCACTCACGTCTATCGAGGTCTTTCATGTCCAATGAGGCACATGGATAGCTTAATTGTACAGAATTAGTCATGGAAGCTGTACTCCGCTTCCCTTCTCTCCATCAGCTACTTAGCATCGACGCAAAATATCAGGAGATGAGGATGGTGGTAAGCTTTACTCACAGTAGGGGGGCATGAAAATGGAAGAGGCTGGCGAAGGAATGAAAAGGACAAACACATTAAACAGAATTGCACTGGGGGATTGTCAGCCATACCGATGGGAAGATTGAACGCTTAAGTACAAAACAGTTGCAGGAACGGGTCTTATGGGTGTTCGCAAAAACATGATGGAGGAGATTGACACTGTCAGGTATAGTTTTGTTACGATGTCTTATGTGGCTATTTGTCTTAGTTGGACCCTTTAATGTCCTGCTCAACTGTTTGGTTCCACACATTTTGAGTCTGTATTTGTCACTGATAGATTTGACGGAACCTGCTTATAATGTGACCCAGGGGTCACATTATATATATATATTAATAATAAGATGATACAGTACAGATGATACAGATAATACAGTTTTGTAAAATATCAAATTTCTCTTTAAGTTAGCTGGAAATGATTAATTTCAGC